>JAKXYG010001502.1:0-25000 GCA_025895645.1 Cardicola forsteri
AATTCTTTTTCCCTTGGTTGGTTTTATTATCTACCCTTTGAATATTTTGACGGGAAACACGTATCTTTCGGCAGTGGGGACATTTATACAAAGCCGAACGTGGGCCCGCATTTAGTGGGGTGGGATTCGAACTCCCATACCCACCAAGGTCCAAATCGAGCGCTGTACCGCTAGACCAGCCCTTTTTACACAACCCTAATGAAGATCAGAAATGAACCAATCTAGTCAGTTTCAAGTCTGCATCAAGGACGAGGGTTTGAGCGCACTGTGATTAGCAACCTGATCTCTGTAACAAAATTTACAGAAAGGACGCTACTGGGGCAAACAACGGCAAAGAAGTAATGGCACAACCCAAATGGTAGGGTTAAACGAAAGCTGAAAAAAAGTCGCAAAGCCGGTTAACTCTTTGAAGCTATAATAATGCAACACGTGTTTTTGATGCTAGAGAAGATGAGAAATGAATCAATCCAACTAGTATGAATAAAGAAAGGTGCTTTAAACACAACGTTATCAATCTGACCTTTGTCAATTTTAGAAACGAACAAAAGGACGCTATTGGAGCAAACAACGACAAAGAAGTAATGACACAACCCAAATCGTAGGGTTAAATGAAAGCCGAAAAAAAGCCACAACCTTTGATTAAACAAAATAAATTGTTTGGTTAAATTCTACGTTTCCTGTCCGAGAGTCCAGCAAGAATGGTTTTTGACAAGACAATTGATAATGGAAAAAGAAATGCTGGAATAGATAACATAAAAGGCTAATTATGAACCATTTGTGAAGATCTAATTGGAATCAAACAAAACGTTTTGCAAAATATTTAAACATATGAAATTATTTATTTATTTACTACTTTCAATGTTTTACCGGAACATGCCTTTCAGCAGTGGAAATTTTAGCGTAGTCGAATGTGGACCCGCACTTAGTACAAGTGGTAAGATTCGAATCCATGCCCACTCAGGTCCAAGTCGAGCGCTGTACCGCTAGACCACCCCGGGTAATAATGTTGCTTTATGCTCTTTTTAAAATACAATATGTAAATTTGTAAATAATAATAATATGTATTTGCATAATTTTTCTGATATTATTGATGTGGTTAACTGTAAATCCTTTGGCTGTTCCATTTGACTGTACATTAAATCTTCAGCATTAAACATTCCACTGTCATTGAAATTATGTTTTTATTTTTGTTTTCACATTATTATACGGAATAGTGAATTTTCGCTTGTTTAGTAATATATTTTTTTAAAGTCAATTATCCGGTTTTGCTACTGAAACAATACAAGAGGACGCCATTCCGGCAGCCAACGGCAAAGAAATGATCGCACGTATCTCGATGACAAAGTTACACAGATGACAGGGTTGAGTGAAAGCCAAAAGGAAGATCAATCATCGATTGCGCAGAATCTTTAATGCCAACGAGACTTTGTTGTTGTTTTGTTCTAATTGTTGTCTTATTGCCCAAAGCTTATTTTTAAAGCAAAAGGGTTTTGTATAATAACATAATAATATAATAATGTGGTTTAAGTACGTTATTAATCTGGCCTTTGTAAAAAAAGATTGATATTACTTCAGAAACAAACAAAAGGACGCTACTGGGGCAAACAACGGCAAAGAAGTGATGGCACAACTCAGCTGACAGGGTTGAATAAATTCCAAAAGGAAAGTGAATTTTCGATTAAACAGAGAAAATTACGTGATCAAATTCTACATTTGCCGCCCATCAAAAACCGTTTTGAAATAGACAGTTGATGATGATGATGATGATGGTTAGAGTAGACTACAGTAAACTTGACTAAGAACTATTCGAGAAAATCTAATTAAATGGAATGTTTTGTAGAGGATCAAACGAACATTTTGGCAAAATTTTCAAACAATCATTTTGTTGCCCCATGCTGGGGTGATCTAGCGAAACGGCGCTCGATTTGGACCTCGGTGGACATGGGGGTTCGCGAATGCCATCCACTAAAACGCGGGCCCACGTTTGGCTTTGCACAAAGCCCCCCCCCTGTTAAAAGACATGTTTCTCATACAAATATCAATTTTAAAAAAACACCGTTTTTTTTCTGTAACTGTCATTCTGTTGCCCCATGCTTTTCGATGCACATAATAACAATAATAATTATTGTTTCTCGACACTATTTTTAAACCGAATACAACCTAGTTTGGTCATAGTAATAACAAAGTATTTTAATTTGATAGTATAAAAAGTCATGGAAGTTATCATAAAATAGAAATAAAAAAATCAAAATGTCCGACTACTTTTCGAAACAAACAAACAAACGAACGAACAAACAAACCTCATTCCTCCTCCCTCCTTGCCAAACCTTCTAATTATAAAACACCAACAACCCATTGTTATTTCTCCTAAATATTTTACAGTTGTATTTCTATTAATATATATATATATATATATAGTGGAATGTAAAAATGAATTAAATGACGAGTTTCAGTTATCAGTACCACTCCCCCTTCTAACTGCTTTTTAATGAACTTTATTGCTGTTTTATCTATAATATCTGCTGTCAAGTAAATTTATTACTTTTTCATCATCAATATATATATATATATATATATATATATATATATATATGATGAGAGAGAGAGAGTCAAGGTTACCATGGTAAGTATATAGTAAACTAATTTTATTGTTGATCAATTTAAAAATAAATAAGATTATATTTAATTTTTCTTGTTTGTTTGGCTCAATGATTTTACAAATTGGGAGGGGTAAAGGAAGAAAATCATGTTGAGCAATAAAATATGAAAACAAATTTTGAAATTAGAACACACGAAAAAGCTAAATACTTTTTCGTTACATAACAGTTGTAATCTGTTTTGTGTGTGTGTGTGTTTTGAACAACCACAATTCAAGTTTTGTTTATTGCAACTTTTTCTTGTGTTGGAGATAAATATTACATCCACACACACACACACACTGGTTATTATTGCCCAGGACAGTCCAAGTTATCAAAAGTCTACAAAACATCAATTTTTACGACGTGCACTCAATAAAGGACACTTGAGAGATATGCTGAATTTAAACGTTAATTGCACCTTCCCCTGCCCCCGAATGAAATCCCTCCAACAATTTCTATTAAACGGCAAACGGAAAGCAATTGAATGTCCAATTAAGCAATCCAATTAATTATGCAATAAGTTTAGATATAGAAATAGATGTGTTGTTTTGTTAACCGATACTTGGCGGTCTAGCGGTACACCACTCGACTCGAACCTGGGTGGGCCCATGAATTCGATGAGTTGCCACTATCGGCCCACCAAATGCGGGTTTCACTAAATAGCTACTGCTCAAAGATGCATTTACCGTCAAAACATTTCAATTAGGCGAAATAGGTTAAAAACCAGTTCAAACAGCGGTCCAGTGTTGCTAGAGTTCTGGATTCAAAGTTGAGTCAGCCACAGGCACCACAAACCTTGGATGGACGAAGAAATTGCAAGTGAAAAGAAAAGACTACTTGAATCAACGGTAGATGATAAAAACAACCAAGGGAAAAAAAAAATTTTAAATCCTATTGGTCAGCCTCCGTGAGTGAGTGTGAGTCACGTTGGTGCATTCTTCTTCTTCTATCAAAAGAGGATTGCTTGACCTTGAATATGTATATAAGGTAGAAAAATCAATATTTACATAGCACTATACGATTTGCGAATTGCGTCATCGTCAAATTTGGTCACGCATTGAGAAACTTTCCTGTTCCCAACTTACGAGTGATTACACACACTCACACAAAAAGTTATCTGACTCTTATTGGCTCCTTCTTTCGCAACTTTTTCCCTTGGGGTTGGTTTTATCATCTACTGAATCAACAATAGCACAAACGCAATATTCCAGTTTTTAAACATTTCAAAAAGAATACAATAATTCAAGGAAGAATCAAGGTAAAATTTATTATTATATTTTTAAAAAGGGCACTATTCACAAAAATCGATATTTATTGCATAACAACCAAGCAAACGATATATATATATATACCTACAATCCACAGCCTTCATTATCTTTCATTCTTCGTGTATTATTATCAACCTTTCAAATTATTTATTGTTTTTTTCTATTTTTGAATTTTCACACACACTTGTTTCCCATTTCCTCACGATTCTTATCATTCTACTTGTTTTATCTTCCCCCCAAATGAGTCATAATTGTGTAGTAATATATCATTAAGTTGATTATTACTTAATTTTCTTGAATAAATCGGCAGATTTACAAGTACATAACATTTATTACAAAGTGCACCGTAGTATATTGTGTTATTTAGAATCGTAAAAATAATAATAATTATTATTATTATTAATATAACTTTTTATTATCATTATTATTTTATTGGGTACATACCCTCCCTCCTTTTTTTCTTGTTTCTCAATAACAAACACATTCCCACACCTTAATTTATATGCTATAAACCTATCTGACCTTGTGTTGGTCTACACATCCAAATAAATAAATTTTTATATATTGAATAATGAAAGGTCATAAAAGTCATATTCTTTTTAATATCAAACTTATATATATAATATCAAACTTTACACATATATATATACGTATATATATATATATATATATATATATACATTTTCCTTTTAAAATATTATAAAAACCGCTAGTTCTATTTAGTAAGTCAAAGTTTGCAACCTGAAAAATCATATCAATCTTCTTTTGCACCATTTTTTCTACTTTTTCCCAAATACAAGTGCATCTAATTAAAATTATTGAAAAAGAAGGAAATTGCTAATTGTACACAGAACACATACACAGGATAAAAGAAAAGCCGACAGATAAATGGACGGGTTTATCATTTGTTTATTTATTTTCAGCCACTTTCAATGGTTTACACAGCAAACGCATCTTTCAGAAATGTGTCCAAACGTGGGCCCGCATATGGTAGGAGATCAGTGGTGGTGGTGATTGCAATCGAACCCCAATGCCAATCCATATTCGAGTCAAGCGCGCTGTACCCCGTTAGACTATTCCGATACACGCTTGTGTATGAATTATTTTTGTTGTATTTTTAAGTTGGGAGAATACCTTCTTATACGAATTTATAATAATATGGATAGATTTAGTTTAATGAACAAATTTGATTTTAAAAGTTATGTTGAGAAAGGAAAGAGAATAGTGATGCGATTTTGCCAAATGAAACAATAACAATTGTGCAAAAATGCAAAAGAAAAGCTGAATAAACGTTTAATTCCAAAAGACAATCATTGTTATAGTGTAACGATTTGTTTTTATTCGCATGTTTTTTTTGGTACTGCCATTCGGTCGACCTCGGTTTCTTCGACCTTCTAACTTCCATTGTTACTTAGTTTTCTTCCCTACGTCGTATGTAACTGTACCACCCCACCCATCCAATTTTCTTATTAGCTTCACCGATTGTCAGCTTTTTCCCAACAGTATTATTTTCTATTCAATCCAATGCAAACGGTTCAATTTCTTTTTATAATGAACCTTTTCCAATGCTCCAACGTATACAATCCCCCCAATTTCATTGAGCTTTAAAAAAAACCTTTGTCAACTTGCCTTATCTGTTATTCTCTTCATCCAATTAGTTAAATAATCGAAATGAACGAGTTTCAAATCGGTATATAAATTAGTCACAAAATGAATGCAACTTGTACCATAAATTAAAGATATTCAAACTCGTTTTACACTTGCCTACAATTGAAAGACAGCAGTTAGAAGGCCAAACAAATGAAAATATCGAAGCAACTGCCTAGAAAAAGATGGATGTTATTCATTTAAAGTTATTTGGAAAAAAGGAAAACAACGTAGAAAAAGAAAACTGTCTAATGACGTTGGAATAGCAACACAATTACACATTTTTATCTAATTGATAAAAATATAAATGGTTACATGTGCAAATATATGATTTATGATTTTTTTTATTTTTAAATATCTACATACACTAGTATTGCAATTCAATGTAATGTTGTATTAATAACCATCTTTGTTTTGATAAGTATTAAACAAATATTACATTTATTTGTTCACATAGATAACTTTTTGATTTGATGCATATATATGGTCGCTTTTTATTGGATTAAAAAAAGTAACTTTAGAAATTGTTATTATTTCGTTAAACACCTTGGTACAATATAACAACATCAAAACGATAACATTATTTTGTTTTCTTAATGATTTCGATTGTATCAGACAATCCTGAAATGCCAGTTGTTAGATGATAAAACCAACTAAGGTAAAAAGAATTTTAAAAAATCCTATTGGTCAACCTCCGTAAGTGAGTGTGAGTCACGTTGGTGCATTCTTCGATTAAAAGGAGATTGTTTGACCTTGAAAAAGTATATGATAGAAAAATCAATATTTAGCTAGTACTATACGACTTGCGTATTGCGTCATCGTGCAAATTTGGTCACTCATTGAGAAACTTTTCCATCCCCAACTTACGAGTGATCACACACACTCACACAAAAGGTTATCTGACTCTTATTGGTACCCTTTTTCGCAACTTTTTCCTTTGGGGTTGGTTTTATCATCTACCATTATTGATTGTACTGATCAATAGTCATGGCTGTTGGTGAAGCAAACGTGAAAGTGAGTCAAGTAGGAAACATCATTGGTAAAGACGGAAAAATCGAAGTTGTTGTTCAAGTCAAACTTGGAAGGGCAATTTCAGTCTTTTATAGACTCAAATCAATATGGTCATGTTCTTCCATCGGGCCTAAAGACAAACCTTCGTTTGTATGTATCAATAATCATTCCTACGGCAATATATGGGGGAGTAAAACGTGGAAGCGAACGGACACGATTGATAAGATGGTAAATGTTTTTTTTATCGCAATCACATTTCAAATAATGAGATCATGAGAAGAACTGACTCTCGTTCACTACATGACATTATTACAATTAGACGACAAAAAATATTTGGTCAAATTCTACGTTTACGATCCGCAAGAACGGTTTTGGAATGGACGACTGAAGATGGTAAAAGAAAGGTTGGGGTAGACCACAGAAAACTTGGCTTAGAACTATTCGGGAAGATCTAATTGAAATAAATGTTTCATGGGGGATCAAACAAACCATTTGGCAAAATGTTCAAATATTTAGAAAAATGTTGTTGTCTCATGTTTATTTTTGAATTATGGGATTGTGTTGTTGCTGTTTTTGCTATAATTATTATCTTATTGCAAAAAGGTTCTGTAATAATAAATAAAATAAAAACAAATATTTTATTTTATTTTTGATACTTTAAAAAAAATCCTAAATTGAGTTAAAATTAATTGTAGTAGATACAATAAAATTATATATTTAAAAAAACAAAACAAATAACTTCCTCATATACTACACATGACAATTGGATAAAAAATTGGTTTTGTCAAAAATGTATATTTACCGTTCAAGTGACTAAAATTGGTTTGAAATAAAAAATTAAAAATGGCAAAGGATAGGTTAAAAAATTGCATAAAATCTATCCGGGAAGATGCATTCAAAGTGAATGTCACACAGGATGCTAATAATCCTAAAGATTTGAAATTTCCAATGATGGAGATATTTGTGACTGTTCCTCCTCCACGCGGTGCATCCTGGACTAGGTGCTTACATGCATCTTGACTAATAACAGCAGGGACCAAGTGCACAGCGGTATAACTGGACTTTCACTAGACTCCAGTCCAGTAAATAGTAGCTAGCATGTTTAAAAGGTATCTCAAGGTATCCATTGCTTACATGAGACCGGTTAGGCTTGTGGATCCGTCAACCAGCGGTAAGCTCCAATTCCAGTGAACACTAGCGTCGTGGCAAGCGAGCGGTCTTCTAGCCAAGTAACTTTAACTATCCTCCCCCAAGTTCAATTCGCATCCGACAACTTCGTCGTATAGGAATGCGGGAGACTGATGCAAACTTGGAACTCATAAAAAGGTGGTTGTGTCGCCGACTTTTGTAGTTGTTCCTATTTGTTGTTATACATTGACACACAACAATATTTATTGACTCAACTGATTGTTACCGTGCTTGAATGTTTTACGAAAATCAATCAAATTCATCCCAACACTTTATGCTTTTTCATTGTTAAATGAAATGCATTTTTAGCATAATTATCGTTTATGAAGACAGTGTAGGCATGAACAAAAAAGAAATTGTGTTCTAATTGAAAAAAAACCCGAACATTTCAAATAGTTATCCATTTCTATTGAGTGTAATTGACCCTATACAAAACAGTTTCAATACAGTTACAACTGGCTTCCATCTAATTCCTTTTACACAATTTTTATTTGTCATTATCTTTTTATTGAGGCACGTTTTTGGTATAATGCAAATTCCTTTTGACACGAATAAGTTATTGAAAGACATACCATCGTAGTTCACGGCTTAAAGTCAACTTTACCGGAAAATATGTCGCTGCCCGCATCACTCCTATCAATCAAGGCATCAATCCATCGTTGACAAAATTGACACTCGGCGGTAGATGATAAATCCAACCCCAAGGGAAAAAGTTGTGAAAGAAGGAGCCAATAAGAGTTAGATAACCTTTTGTATGAGTGTGTGTGATTACTCGGCAGTTGGGGATGGAAAAGTTTTAAAAAGTATGACCAAATCTACATGATAACGCAATACGCAAATCATATAGTACTGGCTAACTATTGATTTTTCCACCTTATATACATTTTTAAGGTCAAACAATCCCCTTTTGATAGAAGAAGAATGCACCAACGTGACTCGCACTCACTCACCGAGGTTGACCAATAGGATTTTTTAAAATTCTTTTTCCCTTGGTTGGTTTTATCATCTACCCAAGCTATGCCTACTAATTAATGCCAAAAATCACGTCAATCGTTGTTTTATACTAGTTGAGGAATCCTAGTTAAGCGAATACATGAATAATGATGTAATTTATGTAATTGGAAATAGTCAAATACAAAATCGAAAGAAAAAATAATGAATGAATGAATGAATGAATGAAACAGCACCATTGTATTTTTAATTATTTGACAGAAAATAATCAATATCAATCATAATTGTTGTTATTGTTAGTTTAATTATAACATCATGTGAATTGTTATAATAAGCTTGAGTGTTGCTCATGATAGTGAATACTATTTACTTTTCCAATGTTTAACACAAACATTCTGCAAGTATTTTACATGAATTTGATATGTGAGCATATTAATCAATCTTTATTATTGAAAAAGAAAATTAAATAAACGTTGCACACACGATTGACTAATAATATATATATATATATATATATATATATATATATATATATATATATATATATATATATATATAAGACGCCAGAAATGTAAAGGTCATTCATTTCTCATAAATAATAATGCAAAAATAATGTTCAATTTATCTAAATAATTCTATATTGAGGCATTTATAAAATAAGAAAAGTTCATTAAAATGTGGGGGTTTTTTCATCAAAATTAACAATACTGAATAACCAACTAAAAGACTTTACATCATAGAACAAATCTGTTGTTCACTGGAGACATGTATATATAATTTATGAGTGACAAGTTGGGTATTAAATTAGGATATATACATATATAATATGTAGAGAAGGAATTTATCCTTTAATTTTCTACTATTGTCCATTTAATTGAGAAAAAAAATTTTTCCTTTTCTGTAGCTACACTGGTAGTAGTGATAGTGGGGTGGTGAATTATTTGGGAAACTTGTTTTATGCATAAGAAGAAAGTTTTTATGTGTGTGTGTGTGTTTGGTGGACTAAGAAATATGGATTTTTACAACAATAACAAACAATTGTAACTGCTTAAGATTTTTTATGCTTGAAATCTAATTGACGTATGTAAGACACTATTATTGTTATTATTATTATCATTAATATTATTTTAAATACATAATATTTTGTCCTATAATTGACAAAGTTAATTGGCATAGTAGATATACATAATGACAATAATAACAATAATAATAATCGTAATAATAATAATAGCAATATCATTATTAATAATAATAATAATAAATTATTATAGATTTTTTAGTGTTACTCTGGTTTTGCTTTAAGCTATTTTATAATTCTTTTTAGAATTGTTATTTATATTAAAATTTACTAAGTTTTTAAGTCAACCAGCAGCACTGTACGGCTGTTTCATCCTTATTTGGAATCATCAGCATCGCATACCTCTCAAGTTTTGCACACACATGAACTTGAACCCACGCCCTATCTGGTGTCAGGCCAGTCCCTTAACCCACCGATCTACCGGTGGATGACCTTGGACCTGTAAATTTATTATTTATTGTAAATCTGATCATTTAAAAGCGAATAAGTTTGGGCGGGTAGGATATCAAACAAGCATCACCACATATGTCCAATTTGCACAATGTTCAGCAATTTGGTTTTGTTGGAATGACTAGAGGGCTCAACGTGGCCTTGAGAACTACTACCGACCGACACTAATGCGGATCCTTGTTTGGCTTCGCTCAAATGTCCATTTGCCGAAAAGAATGCCTGGTTTCCGCAAAAAATTCAAGTAGTAATAGTCAAACAAATAGAATGAAATTGTGTTAAAGGAACGATGGAAAACAAAAATGTAAAAGAAATGTATACGTATTCAGTGCAAAACCAATATTTTCTAGAATCTGTACATTTTATATTACCAAGATTGCTAATTAATTAAAAGAATATCTTTTAAAAATAAACTGTTTGTATGTCCTTCGACTATCAATGCATATTTCTTCGGTGTCGGCATTATAAGATGCCGTTGTTAGCTTAACCGACAGTTTATATTATAACCTAATGGCAATATAATGCTTTATGGTTAAAGGAATCCATGAAACCTTTTTAAAATTTAATTTTGTAACAATTATAGAACTATTTGGAAAGGTTGGCAAACCACAGAAAACGTAGCTAATAACCATTCGAGAAGATCTAATTAAAATGATTGTTTGATGGGGGATTAAGCAAAACGTTTGGCAGAATGTTCAAATATATGGAGACATTTTGTTGTGTCATGTTTTCTTTGAATTACGAGACTTTGTTGTTGTTTTGCTGTAATTGTTGTCTTATTGCCCCATACTCATTTTTTAAAGCAGAAGGGTTTTGTAATAATAATATACAACCTTTATTATTATTTTTACCATTTTCAATGTTTTGACGGGAAGCGCATCTTTCAGCAATAGACATTTTAGTAAGACCGAATGTGAGCCCGCATTAAGTGGACCGGTAGTGGGATTCGAATCTATGCTTACCCACCCAGATGCAAGTTGAACGCTGTACCGTTAGACCATCCCGGCACTGTCTCTTAGCAACCACTTATGTGGCGAGTATATGTCACTACTAATACAAAATACAAACCGTCGAATTTTTTTTGGTCACAACACAATAACAGCTACTTACCCGTCATTTGGCTGAGAGCATTCAACTGGAACAAAGAAGCAGGCGTCGGCAGAAGTCCATCGGACATTGGGCCATCTTGAAACGAATTTTGCAATTTCATGCGTTTGTTTTCCAAGCCATGACTCCATTGCATCGAATCCCTCAGATGACGCTTTTTGCTTTCGATTTGCTGTTCGGCCCGACCGAACAAACTCGACCAAGGATCGGCACTGTTTTTCGTCACGTCGCTTGCAGCCCGATTGGCCGCGGTCATCGATGAAGAAGTGCCATTCGACGTTGACATGTCATAATTTTCAAGTCCCGAATAATTGGAAATTAGGGAGTGCAAAGGACTGCACGAAGCAGCTGCAGCCAAAGCTGCAGCCATGCCAACAAGATTCGCTTGCATTAAACACGGCGGCGGAGGTGGTGGCGTATGCTCGACGCCACTATAGGTGTTCGGCGTCGACCTATTTTCACGTGACGCCGACAGTTGCTGATGAAATTTGTCGAATGGAGGAAACGGCGGTTGGAATAGTTGATTCATTGTCGATGTGGTGTGGATTTGGTTCAAATGCAACTGAAAGGCTGACCACGTGTCGAAGTGGGCGGTTGGACAATGAGGACACTTGAATGGATGATCCACATAATTGTTGGTGTTGTTATTTTTGATTGTGGGCTGAGCCATGTTTTGGGCTTCTTGAACCATGGGGTCGCACGAGGTAGACGAATGTAAATTGGTTAAATCTGTATATTGTTTTTGAGAAAAATAAAAGAATCAATCAATTGGAAGTGTTGAATTAAGTTGAGTCAAATTGTTTTGGTTTTAAGTAGGATATAAAATGAAGCGTCTACTGTTGCAGTAATGGCGATGGTCAGCGCATGGAGTTGAGTGATGCAAGCACCACCGGAACCAAATACGGGTTATCGTTCAGTTCCAATAAAAAATGATTTCTCTTAAAACATTGAATTGGTAACAACCAAATAACAAACAATGAATAAATAATAATAATAATAATAATAATAGTAATAATAACACAAATAACAATAATAGTAATAATAATAATAATAATAGCAATAATAACAATAGTAGTAATAATAGTAATAATAATAATAATAATAATAATAATAACAATAACAATAGTTATAATAATAGTAATAATATTCATAGTAGTAATAAGTATAGTAATAATAAGAATAGTATTAATAATAATAATACTAGGAATAATAACAGTAGTAATAATAATAGTAATAATAATAACAGTAATAATATTAATACTAATAACAATATTAGTTGTAATTATAATAGTAATAATAATAATAATAATAATAATAATATTAGTAATAATAATAATAATAATAGTAAGAATAATAGTAAGAATAATAATAGTAAGAATAATAATAGTAAGAATAATAATAGTAGTAATAGTAATAATAATAATAATAGTAATAATAATAGTAATGATAATAGTAAGAATAATAAAAATAGTAACAATAAGAATAGTAATAATAACAATTACAATAATAATGATAATAGTAATTATAATAGTAATCGTAATAATAATAACAGTAGTAATAATAATAGTAATAATAATAATAGTAATTATAATAGTAATAATAATGATAATAGTAATAATAATAACAGTAGTAATAATAATAGTAAAATAATAGTACTAGTATTATCAGTAATAATAATATTAATAATAATATTGGTACTAATAATAATAGGATTATTATTAATAATAATATTTATAATGATAATAAATACTAACTTAAATAATAAAAAAACATGATGTTTTGACGCAATACGACCAATATCCACTTGCTGAAAATGTTGCATGTATAACAAGTTATTGAAAAACAAATCGGACCTACTTTTTAAATAATTGATCGCTTGTTGATGCTGATGCTTGTCGTCAATCCTAGCCTGTTTCGTTTCGGCATCCATATTGTTCAACAATTTGGCAAACTGTTGTTGTACAACATTTTTCTCTTTCGAATACGACGAATTGGCAGCATTCATCATTACCGTCGTCATCATAAATTTGATAAGTTGCTGCTTGGCATCGTCGTGACAGATCGACTTTCCTACTTCGCGTTCCATCGAAGGATTTGTCGATAGAAAGGGATGACTTGTCATCAGATGTTTGGCCAGCGCCTCCAAGCCTCCTTCAATTGATGCTTGACACAGCTGACATACCAACACATCGACAGCAGTCTGCTGTTGCTGCTGCTGCGGCGGATGACAATAGTCATTGGAATTCTCACACAACATCCGATGTTCGTCACAATCATTACCGCCAACTTTGAAGTCGGCACTAGTGCGAGCAGCATGAAAGAGGTTGAACAAATTCGATCCAAATTCGGCTTGGGATGTTGACGACTTGGTGCCGCTGCTAGTGCCGCTGTTGATCGACGTCGTTTGCAATTTGTCGATGATATCGGTCGATGGGAAATCTTGGCGGTCGGCCAATGACGCAAAATTGAAATTGCGAAATGGTAATGATACGTCGACTTCGGACGAAGGTTTGATAAATTTTTCTAGACTTTTGTTTATTTTTACCTGATACAAGATGGAGTTAGCAACATGTACACATCTTTAAGTCAAAGTGTAGTTTACGTTTTTTGTTTTAAATATATATATATACGTTCTATTTGAAATGCTAAAGAGAAGTCAGTGTGTTTCAACGACAAAATGCAATCGTAACACCACCTCTTCATGAGTTCCAAGTTCGAATTCCTATGCGAATTCGAGTTGGGAGGAAGGGAATAAACGAAGTTGTTTGGCTAGAAGACCGCTATTTTTGCGACAACGCCAGGGAGGGAGGGAGTTACATATGGTAAATAGATAACTTGAAATGCCTTTCAAGCATCTTGAGTGTATGCTAGTACAGTTGTTAATGATTTTGTTTATTTTTTAAGTCAACAAAAGTTACATTTTTATTGTAAAAGTAATTAATTTTTTTAACAACAACCGAAAGTTTTATTAATTACAAAAGATTAATCAATTTATTTATTTATTTAACTTGGGGGGAGTTTAAATAAATTCTATTTGAGCGTCGAATGGATGAAAAATTATGCAAAAATGAAACAAAACAATTACATAACATTATTACTATTATTATATAATTTAAACAAGAGTGTTTACATAAACAAACACACGTACGCCAGGTAACATTATAATTAATTGCCAATAAATCAATTAATTCTTAAAAAATTGTTAGCTATAAAATTCTAAATAATTAAATGTGTAATAATAACAAAGATTTTGTACTGTACACTACAACCTCTAATAGACAAAATGGCAATTTAATTTGACCGCGCGCACCTTTCAACAGTGGACATTTTAACCAAGCCGAACGTGAGGGGGTAGTGATCGAATTCCCATGCCCACCCAGGTTCCAATCGAGTGCTGTACCGCGAGGTTACCCCGGCAAAATATAAAATGCAATTAATTATTTGATGCAATTTTTCCTATTATATCTAATTGTTAGAAAAAGAATAGAATGAGTCAGTTTCAAGTTGGGAACATGATCAATAAAAACTCAATAGGAGAGAAACAAATATGTTTTTAATGATGAGTTCTATTTATGTGTTGTGTAAAATATAAATTTTAAACTGTATATTTCAAAATTATTTTTAATGTCGATATTTTATAGTTTATACTTTTATAGTTAAGTAGTACTTAATGTGTTTTAAATATTCAATAAAATATTTAAGTGTAAATTACAACATGCTGCTTTAGAGCATTTGGTTTCTTTTCAAGTAGTTAAGTCTATATCTTAAAAAGGATAACATAATTCTTATTATGGTTGTGTAATTGACGTAATTTGGCGTATAAAGTTTACGATGTTTATACAACTGTCTTTAAACAGCTCTAACCTTTATGTAACTGTAATGTTTTTGAATAATCTTAAATTATAATCTCTCTCTCTCTCTCTCTCTATATATATATATATATATATATAAATTTAAATGTTTTTTTTTAAATTTAAACTATGATTTTTGTTTATATATCATTTTAATCAATCATGCTAAAGTAATGTCTAAAAATTTCAGTAAAATTTAGATGTACTCAATATAATTAAGTGATATGATAAAAGTTATGTATTCGTATTGCAGTAATTCTGATAGCAGCTACGGTATATGATAAAACCAACCCCAAGGGAAAAAGTTGCGAAAGAAAGAGCCAATAAGAGTTAAACAACCTTTCGTATGAGTGTGTGTAATCACCCGTAAATTGGGAACAGGAAAGTTTCTCAATGAGTACCCAAATTTGCACGATGACGCAATACAAATAGTATAGTACTAACTAAATATTGATTTTTCCACCTTATATACATTTTCAAGGTGAAACAATCCTCTTTTGATAGAAAAAGAATACACCAACGTGACTCACGCACACTCACGGAGGTTGACCTATAGGATTTTCAGAAATTCTTTTTCCCTTGGTCGGTTTTATCATCTACCCGGTTTTTCTTATTAACAACACACAACGATCAAGTTATTAGTAGTAGTGTGCATTTTTATTAATAATTGTGTAACGGTACAGTGCTCGAATTCGGACCTCGATGGACATGTGAGGTTCGAATCCTACCACCGGCCTACAAAAATGCGGGCCCACGTTTGGCTTCGCTTAATGTCCACTGCTGAAAGACATACCTTTTTTGTGCAAACATTCACAAGTAGTAAAACATAAAACGAAACATACAAATAATAACATTTGCTAAAGTAAAAAATTATTTAATTATTTCAAAACGTTGGGCCGCATTTCATGTCGTTGGTGGGTAATCAAACTTATACCCGATCGAAGTTCGTATTAAACGCTGTACCCCCCCCCAACACCTGTAAATACTCGTCAAAATTTGTATCAGCTCATCCAACAACGCCGTAATTATTTTTAGTTAAAGAATTACATAGAGCCAATTTTTTTTTGCCAGTTTACTGAAAAGTTCAGAAGAGTCCTTCAATATTCGTCTATTATTGTTAGTACTCCATGTAATTGATTAATACTATGATATTTTATCGCAATAATTTGTATATTTACTACAGATAAAAAAAATCGTTAAGTTTGATTGGTTTTTTATTCTTATTAACACTAAAGTAAAAAATTATTCAATTATTTCATTTGTACCAAAGTTTAACACTGTTGAATAAGAAATAATTATAGAATTAGTTTCAAATATGATTGAAAAAAGCGGTGGGGGACGGGGTATTGAGTAAAAGGTTAGAAAACTTGACATCTGTAAAAAATTAACATTAACAACAGAAAAATACTATTTCAATAGAGTAAGCAAAATTCGAGTATATTTCCAATCTTTGATAAAAACCATTTTTAAGGCCAAAAATATGATACACAATTATAGGAAACAATCTTGCATCATCCTCGCCCACGCTTTTCAGGGTACAAGGATTTGAAAATGTACATTTTAAAATACCTGAAAAAAGCTAATTTTACACAATTTAACAGCATAAGTCAGACTAAGTGTCGGGGTGGTCTAGCGGTACAGCGCTCGATTTGGACCTACGTGGGCATGGGGGTTCGATCGTTACCATCGACTCACTAAAAGCGGACCCAGTTTGGCTTCGCTATAATGCCCACTGCTGAAAGACTAAGGGGGAGACCGACCCCTACTTAGCGCGTCTACAGGTGGCGGATAGTGGAATGACCTTTAGCAATAGAAGTTAGCTGTGAATAAGGCTGTGCCAAATAAACAGCCGTGGACCAAACGGATACTCAGGCGTTAAGGTCGTTAATGCGTTGACAAGAAGGCAACAACGGTTATCGGTGTCACCCTGAGTATTATCACCAAGCAGCCCTATTTAGGGACAGCACTGCTTGCTCCACTCGGAGAGGGGCCTAGAAAAGGTGGTTTAAAAATTGCTCGTCTTCTCACCAGGATGGCTGGCCGCGGCTAACTGGCCTATATACTCGCGGTCGAAACTATCTCAAAAATCAATTAAAGGCCGTGGTCAACAGGGCTTATACTGATGACCAAATTCAAAAACACTGCTAAAAGACGAGTTTTCCGTCAAAACGTTCAAAGTAGTAAAAATAAATAAATGAAATAGGAAAATTATAGTTTAAATAATACCAATTACTATACACAACAAGCAATCTACATACAAGTGACTCGTGTTCTAGTTGAAACATGGTGGCTTTCATTCTACTCCATCGAAACGAAATAAAGACATTCGTCTGATTGTCTTAAATGTTTACACTTGAATAACAATGGAAATTTTTCTTTTTTCCAAAAAGCAATACATGTTATTTTTAACTGTTAGTTAAAAAAAATTAAAACTCTACGTGAATAATTTATAGTATACCTACAATTAACATGTGTACTGTGTGTTTCGAGTAAGTGTTGGAATGTAACAATAAAAAGTACTACGCCCTACAATTTATTCCTCTTTGGCATTACTTCTAATATGTAAAATGTGGCAATTTTATTTAATGAACGAAAACATTTCAGTTAGCCATATGCTTACTACGATTATACAATTCTTATAAAATGGTGTTATTAATAAAAGTATAAATAATTTTTAGCATGTATATGTATATATATAACATATGTATTGTGAATTTTTTGAAAAAAATTCCATGTGTTTGAAACAAATAGTGGGCGATCGACATCACATGTGTCGATTAGATCAGTGCATGTTTTTCGGAGTTCCGAAAGCGGTGTTATTATACTGCTACATTATTATTATTATTATTATTATTATTATTATTATTAGTAGTAGTAGTAGTAGTAGTAGTAGTAGTAGTAGTAGTAGTAGTAGTAGTAGTAGTAGTAGTAGTAGTAGTAGTCTTACAAAATTCCACTTTTGCTAGATTTACCAGATTTTGGATTAAACTACAATCCTTCTACATTCAAATAAAATTGTGAACACTTTTGTAAAAGGCAGATGTAACATAATTGTAGCGCAGTTTTTGAAAAAATGATCAGTTTCAACAAGAGGCGGAGTTTGGATTAAACTTGTCCATTGTTCAACTTTTGGCGAGCTTCAAATCACTAAGTTATTACCACTTTTCAAAAATTGAATGTCAAACAAATGTTTTATTGTATATCAAGCAATATGCCTTTTATTGTATTATTATCCGGGCAGCCGAATGACTGCGCGCTACTCCAATTCACCATGACTAACTTATTTATCATTTTATTTATTTATTTTTATTTATGTTTGCTCAAGAAACATCTTTCAGCAGTGGACATTTTAGCGAAGCCAAACGTGGGCCCGCATTTGGTGGGCCGGTGATGGCGATCGAACCCCCATGCCCAGCCAGATTCAAATCGAGCCTGGCATTTTTAACAAGATGCGTTTTAAAAAGGAAAAGAATGTATATCTTAAAATACTTGTAAAAATCTAACTTTGTACTATGTAATAATATAAGTCAAACTAAGTGTCAGGATGGCCCAGCGGTACAGTTCTCGATTTGGACTTGGTGGATAAATGTTCGAATCCCACAACCGGCCCACTAATTGCGGGTCCACGTTCGGCTTCGCTAAAATGTCCACTGCTGAAAGATGCCCATTTTTTGTGCAAAACATTCAAAGTAGTAAAAATAAATAAAATAGATAAATTATAGTTTAAAAAATGTTTTATCGTTTATCAATCAATTTTTTATCGGATTATTATGACGACATATATATTGCTTGTTTTTATTTGCCATTATCTTGAAATTCAGTAATATGTATTTGAAAACTAGATAAACATAATTTTATTAATATTTCTATGTATATTTTCCTTTTTTTGTGCAATAAATAATTGTCATTAAAACCGAATAGAGGAATTCATTTTTCTTTTGTACTTATTACTATTTTTTGATAGTGTATCTAAAAACATTTTAAACGTAAAAGAAAATATCATCATAGTTGATTTGAACGTGCTTTAAAACCGAACTTTGCCAGATACTATGTCACTGCCACTAATACTACTATCTTTTGGTGCAAAAACCTATTGTTCATACAATTGATAATTTGCGTTTACTAATTAATGCGAAAATACATGTCAACACAGTGGTTTCATATTCATTCAAGAATCGTGGCTATACAAATACATTGATAATAGATATAACCTTACGTCATTTGATAATTATATAAATTGATTAACTTCTCTCAACATTTACTTTGCACTTTTATTTGGTATTATTTTATTTGATGGCACTGATTATATGTTAAGTTATGTATGTATATGCTGAATGTACTTCCTCTATTGTGTTAACAAACGAAAAAATAACGTTTTGTAGTATTACCGAAATGAGGATTGTTAGAAACTGATAACTGCTGCAGTCTGATAGATTACTTCAATGCAAATATAACTACAAAAAATTGTAACTTTTTGTAGAATTTGAGAAAATGAACACAGTCGTTGATTTAAGTGATAATCGAAAAAATTAACCTTCTAACCAACTGAAAATGCTTGATGGATATCAGGTTTCGAATCCCACCACGGGCCCACAAAATGCGGGGGGCCTAAGTTCGGCTTCGCTAAAATATCCACTGCTAAAAGATGCGCAATTTCCGTCAAAACAAACCAACTTTATCATGTGTGTATGTATAATCCAGTAAAAAGTACATTATACAACAATTCTACAATGTCATCCTTTAACCGAATTTGCTATTCTTATTATTCTTTGGCAACCTTTTATCCTTTTATAAGGAGTCATTGTTCCTGATCAGTTTTTTTTCGTTTGGTTTTGACAGTAGTGTCATTTTTGTCAGCTTCTATTCCTTTGCATGTGCCTGTATACAATCTAACTGTCTCTCTTTGGTTAAAATCAGTTTACCACTTCAGTATTTTTTTCTACTCTAAATAATCCTAAAAACGATGAAAGCATTTTCTACAATTGTTTTTTAATACTCCAGACTTTCGATCTGTAAATTATAGGCCTATTTTGTTCTACCATTGGCATCATCAATGACAACGAAAAAGATGAGGCCGAATTCCACACTGTTCAACTTGGAACCAAACATTTGCCGCGGTGGTCTAGCGGTACAGCGCTCGAATTTAAACCTCGGTAGGCATGGGCGTTCGATTCCCACCACCGGCCCACTAAAATGCGGGCCCACGTTTGGCTTTGCTAAAATGTCCACTGCTGAAAGATGGTTTTAGTAAAACATTCAAAGTAGCAAACATAAAATTAATTAATTAATTAAAACACACACACACACACACACTAGTTTGCGCTAGTACAAACCGACAGCCGCCTAAAGTTCCTTGCTTCCCTGGGCTAAAAAAATGTCCACTTGACTCTTTTTGTTCCAAACAAGAGGCGAGCAAGCAATACCTTCAAATAATTTGCCAATCACTAAGTACATACACATGTGTCATTCTCATATTGTATTTCTATAGAACATGGAAAGCCACTTAACATTTGATTGTAGTTACGTGTGTATTTTTATTACATCATCATCATTAGTTCAATTGCAGCCTATACATATCAACAATATCAACAATTTACAAATGCGCAAATAGATATATTTTGAAACATTCTTAGTAGAAATTAAGCACATATGGCATAAACACTAAAGTTTACACAGTAAAATTGTACTTATTTCTGACTAATATCAAACACTGTTATCATCATCATCATCATCATCACCAATAATAATAATAATAACAACACGAGTCTGAAATACGTGTTTCATTTTTATTACACACATATATGATACATTTTGTAGGCTAATATTGAGGGGTTTTTTTACGCTGTCCCTCAATCGAGGTCAACAAATAACCATTGTTTCCATACACAAAGACAGATTATTGGTCCAAAACTTTTGATTATTCATCGATCGATAAAGATAATGATACTGATGACATAAGTTATATATGTTGCGGCACAATAATTTGAAGAAAAAAAATATGCCTTTATTCCCTAATTGCAACTATGTATATGCAATTGACACACAACAAATTTTTGTAAACTTCTAAAAGACTATTCGTTTGGGGCAATAAAATTGCGATATTGCCCAATTTTTCCCAAATAAATTGATAATTTGGTGGAATATTTTAAAAGAGATACTACTTTTTATAGTTTATTATTTCATTCATTTATTTACATTCCTTTTGTTCTAAAAAGCATCGGGGGCAACACGCAAGGATTGGCACAACTTCGTGTATATTAAAGATTGGACATTCTATTCGGATTTCGCCAAACGCCGTCATCAGAATCCGCGCTGATTTCGTGTCGGTTTGTACTAGCGCAAACTAGTGCGTGTGTGTGTGTGTTTTAATTAATTAATTAATTTTATGTTTGCTACTTTGAATGTTTTACTAGAACCATCTTTCAGCAGTGGACATTTTAGCGAAGCCAAACGTAGGCCCGCATTTAGTAAGCCGGTGGTGGGATTCGAACCCCGATGCCCACCAAGGTCCAAATTCGAGCGCTGTACCGCTAGACCACCCCGACAATATATAGTCAGTAAATTAGCCAGTTGCTAGCTGCTTGTTTTAAAACTTAATCAAATGATTACCGACCCATGTCTAAGAAAATATATATTATTGCTTTAAAACACCGACACAAAAAATATTCATCTGCTGTCCCTATACCATCTCTTGAGGAGCAATATAAAATTTTAACTTTGTACTGCAATTATAAAGAAATACCAAATTTATTGTTGAACATGGAATATTATCAGAAAATATAACTCATATTGTTTATTTTTTTCAAAAAATAAAAATAAGGAGTCTTTCTCATTGATATGCAAAATTCTTATTTACTTTTAAAAAAAGTGATTAATGGTTTATCACGCACCCAATATTATTACTACTACTGCTACTACTACCAAACAAACGAATTTTACAAAAATTTGCATTTTTTCATTTTGTGTTACATACAAATTTGTGTATTATTTTTTGAGGCAAACGGAAATCATCCATTAAATGTTGATTAATTCCAAAATGCTGCTGCGTATTTTTCCTGTACAATATGCAAACGAACAATGTTTTTAGGTAGAAAATCATCAAATGTCATCCTTATCGAGTTTATATTCAACATTTTTTTGCAATAATTTAATTTATCAATAGGCTTCCGTTTAAAATAAATATATTCGTACATATATATATATATATATATATATATATATATATATATATATATATATATATATATATATATATACATATATAGCAATATGCAAATATATTTGCATTTATATATCTGATATAAAGCGCAATTCTAATACCTTCAATACAAGCAAAAGGAAATGGGAAAAACGAGTATACAAGTAATATGACAATTTTTAAAAATAATACAATGCTCCAAAAATGATGTAATAACAAATATGTTTTTTTTAATTTTAAATAAATGAGAATAATAATAATAATAATAATAATAATGTTTATCAACTTCCGTTTAATGCAAATTCGTTATTTTTTCAAAGTTTAAAATTAAATAGTTGCAAGAAACAAACAATACATTTAGTTTAATAGCTCATATTGTTTTTTTGGGCACTATATGGGATGCTAGTAATTGCCGAGGATTCAAGTCAATACCTATGTGAAGTCTCAATTTCCAATGACGGTGAAATTCCTGATCTAGGTGCCTGTAGGCATGTAGACTAATAACAGCTGCAATCAAGTGCACAGCGGTACAACTGGGTCTCCATTTTGGGTTCTAGCATACGTCCAGGACACTTAATAAGCATCTTATACTAAATGTAGCCATTGGACTAAGGGAAATAAATCTGACAAAAAATCAGGCGACCTTATTGATCTTTGCGAACAGTGACGTCGTCCCAAGGATGCCGTCTACCAGTCAATAAACTTCGTCGTTCTTCTACGCTTGTGTTATGCTTGTCAAGTCATCAAATTCGATCGTACAAATGGAGATGTAACTAGATATATGCCCTACAATTTACCACCCTAACCCGTTCCATCTAGCATTAGCCTACTCTACTTTCGTAAATGCTAGAAAACAACAAATTACAGAAATGCTGTTGAGTATAACAAATGAATGAGTAAATTGAAAAGGTTTATTCATGGAAATAAAAAATTGCAAATAAGTACTGTAAGTACTTTAGAATGACACCGAGCAAACTGATAAACGTTGTGTATTTTAGATTGTAAGTGAAGGAGTATAAGACAAAGAAGTATTTAGACAGAAATTGTCATGGATAGAAACTGTGATATAATAATAATTATTATAGTCAGCTTAAATACTTTGGCACCAGTAGATTCAACATTATAAAATACAGTTTACTCCATTGACACAAATAAGGCAAGAAACCAAAAAGATCAAGGTCATACAATAATAGTAAAAAAATTTTGAATGAAAGAATTATTTAGAACAAAGAGTTTATTGCCAAATAATATTACTTTTACAATAGAAAAAAATTGAAGATTACTGTCATTATTTTAAATCCCAAAAGCTTATTTAAATTATTTAAACTGATATTAATAATAATAAATATACTATTATTATCCTAAAAATACAAATCCGATTCTAAAAAACTTTTTTTTAATTAATAAAGACTCAAATCAACATGTTCTTCCATTCGCCTAAAGACAAAACTTCGTTTGTACGCATCAATAATCATTCCTACGGCAATATATGGGAGTGAAACGTGGAAGCGAACGGACAAGATGATAAGATGGTGGATGTTTATCATCGCCGGTGTCTTAGAAGTATATTAACGATTACCTGGTGCGATCACATTTCAAATGATGAAATTGTAAGAAGAACTGACTCTCGTTCACTACATGACATCATTACAATTGGACGAAGAAAATTACTTGGTCAAATTCTACGTTTATCACCCGAAAAACGAGCAAGATCGGTTTTGGATTGGATGATTGAAAATGGTAAAAGAAAAGTTGGGATAGATCACAGAAAACCTGGCTAAGAACTATTTGGCAAGATCTAATTGAAATGAATGTTTGATGGGGGGATCAAGCAAAACGTTTGGCAGAATGTTCAAATATATGGAAACATTTTGTTGTGTCATGTTCTCTTTGAGTTACGAAACTTTGTTGTTGTTGCTATTTTTTGCTGTAATTGTTGTCTTATTGCCCCACGCTCATTTTTTTTTTCAAGCAAAAGGGTTTTGTAATAATAATAAACTCTAAAATGTCATACTCACCTAGACTTACAATAAATAATCCAGTTACAATAATACCTATTTTTAAATTTTTAATGTATATCCAGATCGAAGAGTGACGACGTCACAAGGATGCCGTCTACCAGCCAAAAAACTTTGTTATTCTTCTACGTTTGTGTTACGCTTATCAAGCCATCGAAATCGATCGTTTGCTATGTCGTATAAATATGGGAAATAATGAAGAAGTACCACGTCACCAACCAAAATGAAATGAATATTCGAAATCAAACAGTTTCACAAAATCGCTCTACCTTCCAACTGAAAAATGTTCCTCCCCCAACTTCCCGCATTTTTGACCTTGTAATTTACAATACCGGGATAGCACAAAATGTTTGAATCCTATTACATATGCTCATAGAATTGCAATAGACATCAATATACTGAAAATGGTTTCAAACAAATAATAAAAATGGGGAAAAAAAGAAACTAATCCAGTTTATAGATGCACTAACATATTATACATTCATTCATATTAAATAATAATTCGGTTTTTTTGTACTTCGTCCTACAACTATAGACTGCATAATATTCTCCATACTTGTTGAAAATGTACTCTCTCTTTATTACACACACACACAC
>JAKXYG010001502.1:30000-41623 GCA_025895645.1 Cardicola forsteri
GGTTTTGTATAATGTAATATAATAATATAATATATAATTAGTTAGAATATTCGATTCTAATTTCGCAACGTTGTGTAGATTCCTGGGATTAGTGGGTTATTAAGTCACAGTTGGCAGTATAAGTCATGGCAACGTTAATCCGCCCAACACCCAGGTATAACAAAAAGTACGTTGTAATGTACACAGAACCAACAAACAAATGGAAAATGTATAGTTGCTACCTTGGGGGGGGGAATAAAAGAAACGCTCCACTCAACTGTATCAATCCGTACAAATAACCATATTTTTTTTGAGCTGAAAGCTACTTCTACTGAAGTATCTAAGCCAATAACCATAAATAATAATAATAACAATAAATAATAAAATAATTATTATTGTTTATGCATATGCCGGGGTGGTCTAGCGATACGCTGCTCTATTCGAACCTGAGTTCAATCCCCACCAACGATTGGCTTCGCCAAAGCATTTCAAGTTGTAAAAAAAATGCCGGGGTAGTCTAGCGGTACAGCGCTCGAATTCGGACCTCGGTGGACATCGGGGTTCAAATCCCACCACCGGCCCACTAAAATGCGGACCCACGTTTGGCTTTGCTAATTGTCCACTGCTGAAAGATGTTTCTCGTGTAAACATTCAAAGTAGAAAACATAAAATAAAAAAATAAAAAAATTCTAATCACCACTGCCTTTAAATTGACACATTTTGATCATTTAAACACTAGCAATGGAAATGACACTTGACGTCCAACATTGTATAACGGCAAATTTACAAAAATACATTAACAGGACGATCAATACACTGAACTAAAAATGGAATACAAAGCCATATATATTGAATACAACCCGAGCTTAAATCAATTTTTACATATTTGGGATCGATATATTATTATTTTGTAGAACAATGTCAAAAATCCTCCATCACATAGACAAAGCGGATTAAAAAGTTACAAATCAATAGGGATCTTTACAACCCTTCATACCATACATTACATAACCCCATTCGTGTCTGTATCATATATATGAATGACTATTTAGAATAATATAAATGATTACTTGTTATCGCTTGATTCACAATTAAATATGACAATAGAAAATAGTAATAATGATCTGTCTTCCACTTTACCCCTGCCCTCCCCCCCCAACATACATATAAATGACCACCTGCTGATCTATATTCGAAGAAAAAACACAAAGGATTAAACCTATATTCGAAGAAAGAAATAATAATCGTGATTTAAAGATAAAGTCATCTAGCACAAAAAAAACCGAAATAAAACATGTCCCATCGCTATTTGAGGAGAATGGGGGAGGGAAGGGGGGCGGACGGATGGACCGAAAGGCAACTGACATCAAATCGATGGGACAATAAATAATAGCCGAACAAAGTGAACGGTTATTACTAACATACAAAATTGATAGGTATATAAAAATGAACCAATCATTTTATGAAAAAGTGCACATTGTTTACAATGTGACGGTATAGTGGTACCGCCCTGGACTCAAAGTTGAATGCGCTTGAACAACGTTCAATAGTATCTGAGTTAAACCAAATGGGGGATTTGTGCGTATATGTCCGAATAGAAATAATGGAACAAAAGGCAGATACCTTATGACGTAGTAATAGCGGGCAGTACAAAAATATGTTCAAAGTGTGCAATTTTTCCTAACATTGTAACACATTTTCGTCATGGAGGAAATTAGGATAAAACAGCTGTACAGCGCTTCTGGTTTGACTGAAACCAAGTGGATTTATTATTATTATTATTATTAGTCAAGTGAATCTGATCATTCAGATTTGAAAACTCAATTGTTAACCCCAAACATAACTGGATAACTTGTTTAATTCACCCTCCCCTGCCCCCCCCCCTACTCCAGATGCCTTCTACAATTAGCCTAACTTAAATGAATAGGTCAGCCATAACAACAACAACCGAAATAGAGACATGAAATTGCTTGGAAATTGAAATAAGATCATTATCAACAGTGAATAAAAAACGAGATTATTGAGGGGATATATATATATATTTAATTGATTCAAGATGTTCCCGATAAGACTGTTGTAATTTGATGCCTGGATCAATAAAGATTACTTTTCTTTTTCCATTGTGAACATGTTAATTTAACAGTATTTAAATTTGTGGAGGTTAGGAGCAAGAAATAATCATTTTATTTTTGAATTAAAAAATATGATCACTATTGTGGTGTTCCTAATGCATTGGTTCAGAACACACACACACACACACACAAAGGAATTGAATAATTGAAAATTGGTTTCCTAATTAGACGAAAACAATTAAAGATGTCAATATTTTTGAAAATTTGAAACATTCAGTACTACTGCTGGTGTTGTACCTTAACGAAATCGATCAAATGCACATTTATACACACACACACACACACACACACACACACACACACGTCAGTGTTTTTAACAGTGGTCATTATTACAAAAGCCTTTTGCCTCAAAAAATAAGCATGAAGCAATTAGGGGGAAAAAATAACACCAATGTTCCATAATTCAAAAAAAATGTGAGCAAGAAAATATTATTATTAACTCCGCCTAGTTTGGATTAGAAATGATTCAATCTAGCCAGTCCCAAGTCTGGATAAAGGAGGAGGGTTTGATCGTGCACGGTTAGCAACCTGGCCTAGTGTAAAAAATGTATACTGCTACGGAAACAATACAAGAGGACGCCATTCCGGCAGCCAACGGCCAAGAAGTAATTGCACGTATCTGGATGACAGAATTACACAGATGACAGGGTTGAGTAAAAGCAGAAAGGAAGTTCAATCTTTGATTGCGCAGAATCTTCAATGCCAAAAGCTTAACCAGTGTTGAGACATGGTTTGTGCGCATACTTTTTCCTACTGATAGCTCTGCCTAGTTTGAACCATAGAAATGATTCAATCTAGCCAGTCTCAAGCCTGGATAAAGGAGGAGGGTTTGAGTGCGCAAGGTAAAAAATGTATAGTGCTACGGAAACAATAACCGTATCATGAAAATGTCGAAAAAATTGCCGGGTTTTTTTTGCACAAGTTGAGCATACAATATTATTTTCTCGGAAAGAAAACTGTCTACACGACGCGTTTGGAAAGAGCTGACAAAGTAATTGTTGGAAATTTTTTCATATTCTCAATCAATAAATGCAATAAGAAAAAACGATTTATTATAAAAATAAAGTTATACTACTACCAATGTGATACTTTGTTTTCGAAACTATGGCATTATAATCTTCATTTCCAGTAACGCAATGTAGAAAAACGAAAAATAAGTAGTTAGAAAAAAAAACACAATTAAATCCATATAGAATTGCAATTTTTTAAATTAAACCCATAAAAATGACCAAAATATATTTCGGCATATTGAATAAATAAATGTGTATTATTATTATTATTATTATTATCGTTACACGAAAGTTCAAGGTAACATTACATATTAATATTTAGACATAATGTTGATAATAATTCAGTATATACTGTCTCCATTACACCATCTCTCTTATTAACCCCATTGATGATGATAATAATAATATTGAAAACACAGCACATGCCACTATAATTCAGTCAATCAATCTTATTAGTAATCACATGGTATAAAAAAATCAATAGTCAAACACATTTGATTTGTAAAGTATCTTCTCATATTTGTAATTAAAACCCAGTTGAGTTGTGTTTTTGTTTTTAATATATATATATATATATATATATATATATAGACAATTGTTATTTTCTTAATGTATGTGTACTTTTTTCGTTTCAAAATTTTCGCATTTTGAAAAATTGCAAAAAAACAAGATTTTGCACATTTATGGCAAAAGAAAATTGTATAACAATACATGTCTTGATAACTTTCTAAATTAGTCATACATAATATGTATTTGATTAACAAATGGCGTTTTCCAATTAGTAATAGACGAAACAGAGCCGTTATAGAATACAAGTTATTACAAAATGATTAATTAAGCCAATAATGTACCAGTTATAAATTCATAACTGATACTGAATGGCTATTAGCATGCATTCTAGCTGGAAAAATAGCTAATCCACGCAAATGCATCATTATTTACACTTAACTTGTTAAAATTGAACAGTGTTCATTATATCATCATCATCATCATTATCAAGAACTTACCTCGTCATTTGGATGATGAAGCTTGCAATGTTCATCGACAATAATCCTTGATGTTGACAGTGCTGGACACGAGGAACACGAATAGATGGTAAAATTGGTTTGGTATGATGCACATGGCAAGTGTACTTGGAATCGTGACAGTACTATCGATTCGAAGTTACAATGTGAGCACCTCAAGGTTAGCACGTTGTTCGATTTTGACGATTCGGGCGAAGATGTGGGGCTCTGATGATGAAGTCTCGTTGTGACTGACGACGTTTCCATCCCAGTTCACGGCAAAGCGAAAAATTAGAAGTTAGATATTGTTGGAGTATATATGTGTGATTTCGAAGATATTTTCTATTAATAAGGTGGTGTGTCCGTATATATGTATAGATATAATCCTTGACAGATTTTCTTACCCTCTTATTATCTAGATAAGGTGCGGTACATATATTTATGCATATATATGATTATATATTTATAAAATGTGAATGATAAGTGTACAGACAAATATATAAACATTGTATATCAATGTATCCACACTCACACCCACTCACTATAGTTGGATAGAAAATTTTGATAAATATGGATCATTTATCACACCAAAAGATAAATACTCCATTGTGATTGGTTTGATGAATGAAGCCGTTAACCAATCATAAAAGGATATGAGATAAGCAAATAATATCATCCATTTATTTATTGTCGTTGGCTTGATATTTGCGGGGGTGGACAGTATTTTTTAATAACGTTTGTCTCGATTATTTTATTTCCATTCTGTATTGTTATTATTACGTATTGTATTCTGTAAGCACGTCGGAATTTTGAAAAAAGTCACATTATTAGTTTTTTTTTCTGTTTGGATTGTGTTTATAATGAAAATTAATAAAAATGTGTGTGTGTGTGTGTGATGGACTGACAGAATTGGTAGATATCACTGAAGCTTCAAACTCGACGTTTGATGATTGTCAGAATTTGAGTTCCAGCACCGGCACGAAACGAACTTCCCCATCTCTGTCTACTTGCTTTGTATACATCGGTGTTGATATACCGAAGTAGAAAGTGATTGCTTCTTATAAATACGTGAATCTAAAATATAACTGAACTGTATCATATAGGCTATTAAAACGGTGTAGTATACCAGGAATTGATCAAATAATACATTTGCAGGGTTAATTTCAACCGCTCGTAGCTTGGCACTACATAGGACGTCATTTCAACTTTATGTATGTGATACTTGACAGGTATAAACTGACGAAATTCCAAACAAGGACATGAAACAGTGTTCCTAATTCACTAAAATCAGGTAGATCTATGGTAGATGATAAAACCAACCCCAAGGAAAAAAGTTGAGGATAAAAGGAACCAATAAGGATTAGATAACCTATTGTGTGATTGTATATGATCAGTCGTAAGTTGGGAATAGGAAAGTTTCTCAATGAGTGATCAAATTTGCACGATGACGCAATACAAATTGTATAGTACTAGCTACATTTTTTAAAATCTTATATACATTTTCAAGATCAAGAAATCCCCCCTTTGATAGAAGAATGCACCAACGTGACTCACACTAAGACACAGAGGTTAATCAATAGAATTTTTTAAAATGTTTTTTTCATGGTTGGTTTTATTATTTACCGGATTTATTATTGAAGTGAATTGGATAATTCCAATATATTAATAATTATTCAATTGTTGCGTAATAATTAATATCTGAGTCAATAGGTGGAAATAATCAAAATTTATTATTCGCATACCTTTCAAGTTGTATACACATATGGACTTTTTTATTTTTTTACTTTATTTTATGTTTTCTACTATGAATGTTTGCACGAGAAACATCTTTCAGCAGTGGACAATTAGCAAAGCCAAACGTGGGCCCGCATTTTAGTGGACCGGTGATGGATTCGAACCCCATGTCCACCGAGGTCCGAATTCGAGCGCTGTACCGCTAGACCACCCACGCCATGTTTGATGCCAGGCTAGTGTCTTTATTTGAAGTAATACGCTTAAAAATGAAACGTTATTTTGACTCATTGTCAGTGTGTTGAAGAAAGAATTCGCCTTAGTACAACAGAAAATGTTTCGATGAAAAGAATACGGTAGATATGAGTTGGAGAATATTTATTATAAAAATGTCACACAGAATTCATTGTACCGGAGTGGTTTAGCGCTCGAATTCGGACCTCGGTGGCTGTCGGGGTTCGAATCCACCACCGGTCCACTAGAATGCGGCCCCACGCGTTCGGTTTGGCTAACAAATGTCCACTACTGAAAAATGCGTTTCTCGTAAAACATTCGACGTAATAAACATACAATAAAAATTTAAAATCAAAAATTTAAAAAAATTGTGAGATGATTTTTTAAAGTGTTTTATTGTTTAAATGTTTTTACAATTGACTATTTAACATAACTTGACGTAATTATATTTCGAGCAACGAGGTGATAAGAATAACGGACTCTCGTCCAATACATAACATTGGACACAAGTAGATGAAGAAAATTGCTGAGTCACCTTTTATGTTTACCACTCGCTCAATTTGGACCACGGTGGGTATGAGGGTTCGAATCCCACCCGTTCGGTTTCGATAAAATGTCTACTGTTGAAAGGCATGCGTTTCTTGTGCAAACATTCACAAATACTAAACATAAACTTTTTAAAAATTACCAGCACTGAATGTGGATTTTATTTAACAGTTCACTTTTTTTTAAATTGCTTTCAGTAAAAAAACATTCGTTCAATTGAGTAAATTGCTGAAAATTGGTTCGTTTGTCTGTACAGATTACTTTTGTGAGATGATTTTTTAAAGTGTTTTATTGTTTAAATGTTTTTACAGTTGGCTATTTAACATAACTTGACGTAATCATATTTCGAGCAACGAGGTGATAAGAATAACGGACTCTCGTCCAATACATAACATTGGACACAAGTAGATGAAGAAAATTACTGAGTCACCTTTTATGTTTACCACTCGCTCGATTTGGATGATCATGTTGGCAAGGTCAAGGTCATTTTACGTTTTGAAATATAGCAATTTTATATTCTGGTCATAGTTATGGAGTTATGTCGGCGTGTCTCATGGAATCAACACAAACATGTTCGGAATCATTTTTTTAAATTTTATGTTTGCTACTTTAAACGCATCTTTCAGCAGTGGGCATTTTAGCGAAGCCGAACGTGGGCCCGCATTTTAGTAGGCCGGTGATGGAATTCGAACCCCGATGCCCACCGAGGTCCAAATTCGAGCGCTGTACCGCTAGACCACCCCGAAATCATTTTGTTGCTCTATATGTTCTTAAAATTATGGCATTTCATCGGTTTCCATCCGTTTCCATCATGATTTCCCTTGTTCATCCCGCGACCCGATCCTATAAAGTTTGGCAATAAACGTCTTTTCCGTCCAGCCTCTACGTTCTTATTCGCTACTCCACGTAATCAGTAAAGACGTAAGATATTGGGAGAGATATTGCGACTAGGCAATATAGACGCAACGTTCGATGACAAGCAATGCTGTTTGTTCCATCGCGTTAATTAGTGAAACGAGGCTACATAGCCTACAAATTGGAGTCAATTTACACAACTGTCTTGGGCTCCTAATCCAATTCAAACCGTATAAAATTATTGCGATCGATACGAGTACTTTTGATAGTTGAAAATAAATGGACTTAGTCAGACCAGCGAAACATTGTATCGCCAGTTATGTTCAATGACCTTGATACTCGATACACAACTGTACAACGTAGAAATGATAATAATAATTATTATCATCATTTGTATTTAGGATAATATTGATACTATACGAATAATTATATCAGTATACGGATAATAGACGAGTGGGCACACTATTTGTCATGACGATAGAAAAAAGGCTGGTTCAAATTGCAGTCTGCTCAAATCAAAGTACACAAGTTTCTATTTACCAAAATCGAGTCAATTGCGTTGACCTTGAAAACGACGAGACAAGGCTATTTGTTGAGTTATCAAATTGCCACCTACTTATTGACATTAAAAGGTAAATTTACTTTTTTGCAAACACTAATTTATGATTCACTCAATTTGAATCGGTCGCGAAGTCCAAATGAGCAATCTGGCCTTTGTAGAGAACACCACTGTTTCATTAAACCACGACGAAGAAGTGAAAACAACATGAATAGGATTTCGCATCTGCGATATGCCCAAAAATGTATGGACCAATCGTGCATTAACTCTGCCTAGTTTGGATTAGAAATGATTCAATCTAGCCAGTCCCAAGTCTGGATAAAGGAGGAGAGTTTGAGCGCGCAAGGTTGGCAACCTGGCCTCTGTTAAAATTTATACTGCTGCGGAAACAATGAAAGATGACGCTATTCCGGCAAACAGCAACGTTTCTGGATGGCATAGTTACCAGATGACAAGGTTGAGTGAAAGCCGAAAGAAAGCACAATCTTCGATTGCGCAGAATCTTCAATGCCAACGAGATTTTGTTATTGTTGTTGTTGTTTTGCTGTAATTGTTGTCTTATTGTCCCATGCTTATTCTTAAAGCAAAAGGTTTTGTATAATATATATATATAATATAATCTTGCATTGCACCCATGCTCTTTCGAGCGAAAGGGTTTTGAAAGGCTATTTTGTCAACAATTAACTGACGTTTTGCAGATGAGACACAAATAACTATGATGCTGAAATGTATCTGCAGTTTCTAGGTTCGATACCTGACCATGTGCTTTAATGGATAGATGTAGGCATGTTCCCAATCAATCAATATATACAATATTGATTGAATGTGGTGCGAGAAACGTGTTTCAACAAGTGGACATTCAGCGAAGCCGAACGGCTGTCCGCATTTAGTGCAGGTAGTAACACTCAAGTTTGAGTCCACCGCTTTACTTTAGACTACCTCAGCACAATATATATATAGCAACCTGGTTTTTGTAAAAATAATATTACTAAAAAAACTACGCCAAATAAGTAAAAACAGCATAATTTCAATGATGGGGTTAGGTAAATATATTTGTATATGATTATACAAAACCCTTTTGCTTCAAAAATAAGCATGGGACAATAAGACAACAATGACAGTAAAACAACAACAACAAAGTCTCGTTGGTATTGAAGATTCTGCAAATCGAAGATTGAGCTTCCTTTCGGCTTTTACTCAACCCTGTCATCTGTGTAATTCTGTCATTCAGATATGTGCGATCACTTCTTTGCCGTTGGCTGCCGGAATGACGTCCTCTTGTATTGTTTCCGTAGAAGTATACATTTTTTTACACTAGACTAGGTTGCTAACCTTGCGCTTTTAAACCTTCCTCCTTTATCTAGGCTTGGGACTGGCTAGATTGAAGCATTTCTAATCCAAACTGGGCGGAGTTAGGTAAATACCGAATAGAAGGAATTTTAATAAATCAATAAATCATTTAAGCAGTGTCAAAATATAATTTTATTTCGTTTGCAGATAGCAGGATAGAGTACGCGAACTAATGGAAATTGTAGCCAAATATCATATTCGTATTGCCTATACTAGGTTTAAAATGTTTTTTATTCAATATCTGGCACAACGCCTTCATTTAGCAACTAATTTTGCACATTGAAAATACATTGAAATTACAAGAGAAAAAGAATAATTTAATTCACAATTGTTTTTTTCTCTAAAGATAGACTTTGCATAGTTTTACTTACTTTGCATATATATATATATATATACATACGGATGTATTACTACAGTAATACCCCCACTGATTGGAGTTTACTTGATTCAAACTAAATAGTTAGATAGAGAAGACCAACATTATTGTTTTTTTTATAAGCCACAAAGAAATAATTGGATATGCATAACAATGATTTCGTATAATTTTACACAACTTAATATTATTTTATTCTTGTGTTCCTTTCATGTATTCTTTATTTTAAATGTTCACGGTATGATATAAATTATTGTTGTTGTTGTTGTTGTTGTTGTTTGGTATTGCATATTATGATTATGATTGTTGGTATATGAATTGGTGGATATTGAAAATAATTTTGCTTAGTAATTTGATTTGATGATAAAAATGCATTACACATACACAGATATGCATACAAACGTACATGTATTCAAAAATAATTAATTATATATGTAAAAAGTAAACAATTAAATCATGTAAATGAGTTGGATGTTGTGTGTATACCACCAACCATTAGAGATGAATACATTGAGCAATACAAGTAGTAGTAGTAGTAGTAGTAGTAGCAATAACATTTTCTTTTTTTTCCATGTTTTGACGAGAAACGCATATCTTTCACCAGTGGACATTTTAGCGAAGCCAATCGCTGGCCCGCATTTTAGTGGGCCGGTGGTAGGATTCGAACCCTGATGCCTACCGAGGTCCAAATCAATCTAAAGCATCATGACCGCTGTTGTATGGCCTTCCTGTCGCAAATGGTCAACCAGGCCTAAAACTAGTTCTATCGGTTGATATGCCGGTGTGTTCTCGACTTGAGTCTGGGTGGGCATGGGTTCAATCGTCACCACCCCAATTACCAAATGCGGGTCCACGTTCGGCATAGCCAAAATGTCCACGGCTAAAAGATGTCAAAATATGCAAAGTAGGTAAAAATAGAAAAAGCGTTTATTGTAAAACATTCCAACCATGTGCAAAACGAAACCAATTATTTACTTAAATTGGCTGTCAGTTGATGTCGTAATATATAATATACATATAAATATATTATCGCAACTACAAATTTATTTGATAAAATTAACTTGATCACAATTAATGCTGGTTGTTGTTTATAACCCTCAAAAACTAAGTCATAATTAGGTTTTTAAGTCAACTTGTGATTACAAAAACAAAGAACCATTCATAGTAACTTTGCACAGTATGACAAAAGAGGTTTATAAATGATAATAATAATAATGATGATGATGATGATATAAGTCAATTTATTAAACCATACAAGAAATAAAGAGTTTGACAGGTTGCGTCAAGTGTCTCTCGTGTTTCTCACACTAATGACATGCTTGATAAACATAGTAGTAGTTAGTATCCTGGTTTCTAATTGTACAAAGTGACATCAATTTCAAAGTTTGTGGAGTGGGAATGACGGAAAAGGCAAGTGGCTTATTTATGGGATTATTTGAAAGTTTCAAGTGCTTTTTCTCTCCCATTTGATGATGATGATGATGTTGATGTAGTTTTAAATGACTTATTTTTTGAAGGTTTGTACAAATGTTTGTAATTATTTTGGCAACTGCATTATCGAAATTCTTCTCCCTATTTAAGATTCTATTCATTTAAATATTTTGGGACGAACATTTTTAAGCAATGGGCATTTTCATAAAGCTGAATGTGGGCTGGCAATTGGTGCCAGTGGTGGGGATTACAACTTATGCTCATCCTCGACTGTACCACTTAGGAAATTATAATTATTTTAATTTGAACGTTTCTTAAAAAACTTTTTTTTTGAAAATTGACAAATTATTACTATTACTATTACTATTACTATTACTATTACTATTACTATTACTATTACTATTACTATTACTATTACT
>JAKXYG010001001.1:0-39424 GCA_025895645.1 Cardicola forsteri
GACTTTGTTGTTGTTTTGCTGTAATTGTTGTCTTATTGCCCCATGTTTATTTTTAAAGCAAAAGGGTTTTGTATAACATATATAATATAATATTTGGGATTCGGGATACTGATAATCTTGAGGATTTAAGTAATACTTATAAAGTCTCAATTTCCAATAATGGTGCTATTCCTAATTGTAGTGAATTGTGGACTAGGTACTCTTAAGTATCTAGACTGATAACAGCAGAGTCCAAGTGTACAGCGGGTGGGTGCAAACATACATCCAGGACGTTAAAAAAAATATTAAGGTATACGTATACCATATGTTGCCATTGGGTTAAGGAAGATAACTCTGATAAATATCAAGCAGCCTCGTTAATCTTTGTAGAGAGTGGCGAGGTCACAAGGATGCCGTCTACCATTCAAGAAACTTTATTATTCTTATATGTTTATTACACTTATCAAGCCATCAAGCCGTATAAATATAGAAAGTAATGAAGAAGTGACTACGTCACCAATAAAATAAATGAATAAGATTAACAAATAATTAAATTACCTTGTAAATTCGTCATCTGTAATTTTGTCTTGGGCAAATGCTATGAAACAACCACTCAGCAATATTTTTTGAGTGTATAATAATTTCAATTGGTTTTTCGTGAAGTAGTGACATGAGTCAAAAGCATTGCGCAATTGGCGACCGAATAGGCAAACAAATTTACGAGACAAAGGTATGTTGGCAAATAGAACACATTGAGATGAATGGTAGAGTTTGCGAATCAGTTCGTATCGTTGCTTTTTTAATTCTTTTCTACTCCGAAATAATGAACAATTAGGAAAAGGTTTGGACTTGAAATTTGATAAAAACGACTGAAAATAAAACGTAAGTTAAATTCAATGTAAACAATAAATAAAGGAGTAAATAAGTGTATCAAAAACAAAACTATGTTCTACCAAAAGGCCCTTGGACAAAATCACGCAATGTGAGAACGGAAAGAGATTTAGTGAATTGGCGGCTAGGTGCAATATAATTCACACAAACACATTCTTCCAACACCCTGTGAAAGAATTGGCATTTCGTTCAAGCTATGGTAGATGTTCCTCCCAAATCAATTCCGTTTTGATTAGAAAATGTTAATTCAATGCAATCAAGAATTCCCGCGCATACAAAGGCTGCAGAACAAGAAATGAAAATGACACCAATCACTCACTTGTTTCATGTTCGCTTCGTCTACATCTCAAAATAACAAAGGATAGTCCCGAAATTCCTGTTCCGGATTATTAACTGCTTACGCATAGCAACTATGCTAATAAGTTTTTCAAAGTTTGCTTATCAAATCCGGTAGTTGTTCCAAATTGTGGTATGGGAATAAACAAAAGATCGACACAGCTAGTTCGGTGCTCCTCGTTCAATCAAATTAAAAGAACCAAACTGATTGTCCACCAACTCTCAATATCTTTATGCACAAGCAGAGGTAGCCACGAGAAAAAATGAAGCAAAATCATTGCATGTAGAATTTCGAAAAAATTATAAGGATAACCAAAATTATTGGGATTTTGTAGTACATCAATTACAGGTTTCTGCTCGCAATATTGACATGGGAAAAGTACGCAAAAAACTGGAGTAACTATGCTGTTAGATCGTTTGGTATCTCAAATGAAGACTGTTTACTTCACTTTAATCAAACTTTGAACGTTCTTAAAATCATGACAAGATGGCGGCAAAACCAATCTATACTTGACACACTTCCTTCGGCAATTTATCCAGTTTTCGTAGAACCTTCCACTGTCGATGATATTATGCGTATTTGCAATTAACTCAAAGCTAGAAAAGCCACCGGTTTCAAAGGAATTCCTCCATATGTCTTCAAATACGATCCCCTGCGGCTTGTTAAAAAGCTCTATGACATCATAACAAAATTTTGGACAACTGAACAGTGCCCAGAAGACTTGCATCATGCTACTATTGTTCCTGTACACAAGAAAAATGATAGATAAATGCCTGCTAACTACAGGGACATCAGTTTACTTTACATAGCTGCCAAAATTGCCACAGCTGTAGTTGATCGGATTTTCCAAAAAAGGGAAAAAACCATACGTCTCAACCAAACTGCTTTTCGTCCTGGTTTCGATGCGCACGTCCGAAACTAGTAAGCAGTAGAAGATTAAAGGGGATGCTATCCCAACTTGGAATTAATAAAAAGGTGGCTTTGCCACCAACATTCGTTGTTTAAAATGCAAGACAAAATGTAAACAAAAAACTGCATTCTATAACAATTCCAATTTTCTAATAAACTTATTCCATGGTTAACAATGTGCTCAACCCGTCATTACTTTTATATCCATCAAAAACAGCCGTTTCCCCTAGTATTTAGTATATTAAAATTCATATGCCTTGATAATTTTTTTTATTTAAGTGTTTTGCTCTAAACTTTACCAACAACTTGTATTATTAGTGATTCATAATTTTTCCTACATTTCAATAAGTTTGAAATAATGTTAAAATTTCTTATAACTACGTTACAAAATAATTAATTCATTTATGAAATCTTTTTCTTTCAATTTTGTTTGTTATTATTGCATAATAATTTATTAAAAAATAATGAGTGTACCTCCACAAAAGTATAAAACATAATAACCATAATAAAAGACTCAAATACAACAAAAATAAACCTTTAATAAATAAATATAAACAATCACACAATTTTTTTTGAATGTGCTAAAAACCATTAGATTATGTTAAAAACCATTAGATTATTTCAGCATGAAGAAAACAAGAAAACTAACCATGATTCCCATAACGACCTTGCTACAACAAAAAAACGGACCTCATTATTATATTATTTTAATTAGCTCAAACAATATATTTTATCAAACATTATTTTTTAATAATGTATTTTTAAAATGTTAAATATTACAAAAAATAATTTTATTATGTGTTAAATTATAAATATAAAAAATTTTTTATAAATTTTGAATGGTATAAAGCAATATTTATTTTATTTTTATTTTACTTTATGTTTGCTACTTTAAATGTTTTACAAAAAACATTTTTTAACAGTGGACAATTAACAAAACCAAATGTGGGCCCGCATTTTAGTGCCGGCGATGGGATCCGAACTCATGTCCACCGAGGTCCAAATTCGAGCGCTGTACCACTAGATCACCACAACCATTGTATTATTATTTTGAATGCACTTATAACGTTTAGAAATAAATTAAAATATATTATGCAATATAATATAAATATATTGTAATCTGATCTCACTGCCCTAGGTCTAGAAGTAATTCATAATCATCATATTTAATTTTAATTAAATAATATTTAAACGCATTGCATAATTAAAAAAATTATTTAAAAAACATGTTTAAAAAACTTGTTTATAAAAAAAGCATCAGCTTTGATCAGCTATGTTCACTATAAAGAATATTATCTGGCCTCTTATGCATAAGCTTTTTTAAAATATTGCAAACCGCGATGAAGTTTAGTTGCTTTATTTTTACGGTAAATAAATTTACACAATTTAAAATATATTTAATATTTATGCAAATAGAGAATTTCCAATTTAATTTGTGTACAAACCTGCTACCTTTAAGTGCATCTAACCTTTTATTTTTACATTGCAATTTAAGAATGAAAATCTTTGATTGCGCTTAACATAAATAACTTGTTTTGTTATTTTATTATTTTTTTATTTATATGTAATGCATTAAAAAAACAATTATTAGTTATTATTTGTATAGACTAAAAACCGACATTTAAAGGTATATGTAACTACATACTTCAACAACATTTGTAATAAAAAAGCACCTGTCTAAGTTACAATATTTGTAGCTGAGTGTTAAATGTACATTCCGATTTCTCTTTACTAAATTCTATTAGGATTTTGGATTTAGGATTGTGTTGTATTAATAAATTCTGTTAATCAATTGTTTGTTAATTTTATTTTGACTGATTTACCTTGCATTAACGTGTTAACAACAAAATATTTAATTTTAAATTGTTATTTTTAGTGTGAGTATTTACTGTTATTTGCTTTCTATTATGTTTATACATAAAATACATAAATTATCCAAACATTTGTTTTTTTTGTTTTTCTTAATATCAACAAAAACAATAATTTAAATATTTTAATGCTTAATTATTATTTTTATTATTACAAAACTTTTTTGTTTTAACAACATGGGTGAACAAGATAACAATTACAGCAAACAACATCAACAACAAAGTCCCATAATTTAAAAAGAACATAAGACAACAAAATGTTTCCATGCATTTGAACATTTTGCTAAACGTTTTGTTTAATTCCGCAAAACATTTATGTTAATTAGATTTTCTCAAATAATTCTTAGTCAAGTTCTTTGTGGTCTACCAACCTTTCGTTTACCGTTTTTAATTTTTTATTCTATAACCGTTTTTGATCGTCTTTCGGGTTGTAAACATAAAATTTAACTAAATAATGTTTTTCGTTTAATTTTAATAATGTCATGTAGTAAACGAGAGTTAGCTCTGTTTCTGATTTCATTGTTTGAAATGTGATTGCACTGGGCAATCTTTAAAATACTTCTAAGATAACGGCGATGAAAAACATCCACCATCTTATTAATCTTGCCTGTTCGTTTCCACGTTTTGCTCTCATATATTGCGTAGAAATAATTATTGATGCGTACAAATAAAGTATTGTTTTTAAACATATTGAAACATATGACCATAATGATTTAAGTCTATCGAAGACTGACATTGCCTTTCTAAGTCTGACTTTAACATCAATTTTGGTTTTTTTCGTATTTACCAATAATGCTACCCAGATATGTAAAGAAATCAACAGTATTATTATTTTGTCTACTAATTTTAATGGGTAAATAATTGTTTGACTTAGTGCACATTATTTTTGTTTTTAAACAATTAATCTGTAAGCCAATACGATAACTGATATCATTGAGACGTGTTGTCAAATTTTGCATCATTTTTGGAGATTTACTGACTAGACCAATATCATCTGCAAAATCCAAATCTGTTAAGCTCCCATGGTTTTATTTAATACCATAAGACAAATTATTTATAGACCGAGTCATGATAAAATCAATTACCAGTAAAAACAAAAACGATAACAAAATACATCCTTGATGTACTCCGGTGACAATTTTTAATATAGCAGTATGACCATTTTTGTTTAAACACATAAACTTGAATTTTGATATAATAAACGCATAATATTTACATAATTTAACGGTATTCCATAAAACTTAACTTTTTTTAGCAAAGATTCTTAATAAACATTGTGAAAAACTTTTATAAAATTAATAAAATTAATTGCAAGTAATTGCTGAAATTTTTGATTTTGTTCAATAATGTTACGGATGGTGAGTATTTATTCAACATAACTTCTTCCTTTTTAAAAACCTGGTTATTTGGCGCTAATTACTATAATCGTTCAGACTTTTTTTTTGAAAGGAGTAACAATTTCTCCTTGCCGCCAATCATTTGGAACTTATTCATAATGCCATATAACGTTAAATTAATGAACAAGCTCGCGTGCTACAACGTCACTTCTATGTTTGAGCATCTCTGTAGCTATCTTGTCAACTCTTCTTGCTCTATTATTTTTAAAACTTTAAATCGCATAAATTACTTCAGTTACAGAAATATCATTAATACATTTTTTGGATTTTAAATCACATTTATATTTTTATTATTATCAAAATCTATGAGGGTATTTGGTATAGGCTAAATAAATACTTTTTTAAAATGCTTTGCTCATCTAGATGATTGCTCATCAACTGTTAGACGTAAACGACTATCTATTTTTAGTTAGAATATCAGGGTTTTTTTTTAATTCTCGACCATTGTTTCACAGTTTTATACAGAGTCTTGGAGTAATTTTTTGTTGCTGTTTTATCTGCTTTCTTGCATCTGTATTTTATTTTTGCTTTAACTTTTTATAAATTTGTTTATCTTAAAATCTATACTCATTATTAAATACTTTCAAGATAACAGGATTGTTAAAGTGATCTCTCTCTAATTTTGTTTTCTTTCTAAAATTAACTACATTCCAGATGACTGATAAAATTTGTTTCTTCGTAGAGCAACATCCTTTACTCAACACATTTGCTCCACAGTTTGTAATTGTTTTATAAAATAATAATTATTTATTATTAGATTTTTTACTTTTTAAAATTTTAAAATTTATTTCTTAAAAACTACTTTAAGATATTTAGTTGCTTAAAAATAGAAGTAATTTTAAACAAGTTTCCCAACAACAAGATTGTGATCAGAACCAACATCTACACCGTGATATGCACGTAGATCTTGTAAAAATGATTACCATTTTGTAATACTACAAATGTAGTCGATTTTATTTGCTGTTTTTCTGTCGGGAAAAACCCATGTTGTCTTGTGTATATTTTTGTGAGCAAAAAATATGTTGCCAACACTCATTCTAAAATGACTGTTTAGTGTCAACAATTTATAATCATTATTATTTATGCTATTAACATAGCAACATAGTTATCAACATTTGAGAAGTACCCAAATTTGTTTTTGTTTAATTTAGCATAAAAATCACCAATAAATATTTTGATGTATTTTCTTGGCACATTATCTAACAAACTTTGTAATTGATTAAAAAAGATATTTTTTGGTTTTTCTCAGTAGCCTCAGTAGGGGCATAGACTTGCATAATTGTTAATTTTGCGTTAAATTTGCTTGAAATGATACAGTCACTCACGGGTTTCTATCCAATCATAGAGTTAGTAACATTTTTACTGAACATAATACTATCTCCATTAATATAATGTTTTTTATGTCCAGAATCTTAATACTTTAATGCAAACCAATTATTTTATTATTGTTTTAACAAATTTAGGTTTTAAACACATTACAACAAACAAGTTTAAACTTGTTTTAAAATTTCAAAAGCAGTGTCATACGTTTTTATTAACTATGGATCAAACCTTATGTAGTAAGGTATCTAAACAACATAATCTTTTTTAAGGTAATAATTTACAAATTTAACAAAGTACATAAACGGATTACAATACTCTCAACGTCTTTTGTAAATCAAAATTACTTAAATTGGTTACAGCATGTAGCAAAGTAATCTGGTGGTACAGTGCACAACCTGAATTAATGTGTATAAATTCAAATTGCATCACTGGCACTAAACTTTTGGTTTACGTTTAGCTACGCCAAAATGTTTACTGTTGAAAAATGCGTTTTTTGTAAAGCATTAAAGTAGTAAACATAAATAAATTAAAAAATTTTATTCCTAATAAGTAATATAAGACTCAGGAAAAAGATTATTTTAATTTACCAACTTATTAAAGTAGATTATAGCTTTCCGTATTTTAAGTTTTTTTTTAAATGTTTTAGAAAGCATTTCTTTAAGTTACAAAAATTTGTAGTTTTTAATGCTATTTTAGTTTAAAACAATTTACTATTTTAAATGTTTTTTCCAACTTAAAAGTTTAAATTATTTTAATACAAACTCATTTATTGTTGCTGTAGACAAGAAATATTAAAAATTATTATTTTGATTAATTTTTATTTTAATTACAAATACTGTATATTTAAGTGATTTAAATATATTTGAACTTTGTTTTATTTCGCATTTCATTTTGTATACGAATTTATTACGTTGTTGCAATTGTAATTTTGTCAGTATTGTCACGTATTGTCACGGTATTGGTATACTAATTTAAATTATTTTGTGATAATAAATTGAAGAACAATATTTTAAACTACACAAAAAAATGTTTGTTAATAAATGTCTGTATCAATTTATCTTAAAGAAAACCAGGGCCGAGATGTCTTATATTTCAATAATTTCTTCCTAAGCCTTCTCAGCCTCTATTAATGATAATATTTTAATACACTTGAACCGAAAATTAAAAATAGTTTTTTCTAACGAACTAAATCGTGTGTCACGCTACACGTCCGCAAGAGCGCTATTCATTTTTTCTCTCTTCTTGTTTTAAAGATTATTGTAGTGTTTTTACATTGTAATACGTAACTTGTTCTTATTATTACTTTCGTATATTTATAATTTTTGTTTGTTTTCTACAATTGTTAACTTCCATTATCTTAAATTTATTTGAACTTCAAATTTTTTTCTATGACTAATCTCCCTTTTACCTCACTATCTACCTTATATTTTTCCATAAAAATTTGAAAACCAAATACTAAAAGGCATTTTGGCCTACCCAACTGATGTATTATTCTAAATCCTACTTAACTTGTGTACCAATCTTTAATTTACAATATAATAAAAGATTTTGTAATTATTGTTTTGTTGTACATTGCTATATGTTTAGTGTGCAATGATTTCCAAGTATGATTGAGATAAAATGTTTGAGCTTAAGATTAGTAACATGACATTTCTCAAAAATATTATTAACAAAACGACAGTAAAAACGTGAAAATATGGTTGTGATAACGAAGTTTAGTGAAAGTGGAATAAACCTACAATTTCCGATATGTACAATTTTTAAAATCAAAAATGTAATGTACAATTATATAAAACAGTTTAGTTGGATTATGTTTTTTTAAAGCAAAACGGTTTTAAAATAAATAAATAACAAAGAAATAATTATTAGTAAGATGCTGTGAATTAATAAACAACAAGCAAGTTTGTAGGCAACTAAACTCTAGTAAGTATTTATACGTTTTCATAAGCCAATTTTGGTCTAAATTAAAAAAAATGTTCTTACAAGTACATTAAAAATCTTACTTTAATATGAGAAAAATGATAAAGTTTTTAATTGATTTGTACTCTATGTGTAATTTGAGAAATTAGTTAATGAGTTGACATTTATGCTTATAAAATTAAAATTGATACGCACTCAAAGATTGCTTTAACACTAAGGTTTATTACATAAATTTACCTGAACAAATTATTACCTTTGTTTTGAAATTGCTTTTAGCAAATTCAACACACACGTGCGTCAATTAAAGCATCATTTTATTGTATACACAAAACATGTTTATATATTTAACAAAAAAGACATTTTAAACAACTCTTAATTAGTAATAGATATTATGTCAGTTTATTAATGTTTTGCTTATAACCAAATAATCCATTATTTGAAAAAGATAATGTAGTGAATCTACTCAAAACAAGGCTTAACTTGTCAATAAAAGGATTTGTCTACTGACCCAACTAAGAATGTTGTTCACTACAAAGGCCTATTATCAAAAACAACCAAAGCAACACTTCCTATTGCACTGTAATTAGCTTGCCCCCATTTGCAATAATAAATGTATTAATTTAACAAATTATTTTGTACCTAATTAAACCAAAAAACATATTCCTACACAAATTTAAGCATCACTTCTACATTACGTTATTTATTATAAAATAATTGAGTTTATCTTAAAAATTACTATTATTATTATCATTATTTCAAAATCCTTTTAGTTTAAAAAGCGAATATTTTACAGAGGCGATCAAACTGCGCTTCTTTCTCAACGACACATTTAATTGCCTAAGGTTTTAATAATTTACTAGGATACTAAAATCTGCTAAAATTATTTAAGCGTTTAATAAAACTTAATTTATATGCACAAAAGCAGTACTAAAACAATGAGTTACAATTTTTTTTTGTGTATATGCTAACCGTGTGTTCGTATATCGTCGTGTAGTCAACTAACTAAAATATTTAAAACGTAACTGCATTACATCATGTTAATTACCTGTTTCATATAAATATATATATACACTAAATATTGTTTATGACTCAATGTAGTATATGCAATGAATTTATCCTACAGTTAAAAGAATTAAATTTTATCTATAAACCCAATAAAATCTTACATCGCCCGAATTAAATAAAGCATTTTCGTATGCTGTTATATGCGCACTTATAAATTAACATTTTTATTGATATATATATATATATATAATGAAAACAGAACACGCCTCAGTATCGTATATTATTTTTATTTTTTACAAACAAATTACATAAAATATATTTCATTATTTAGAAAAACATAAATTAAGCACTAGAGTGTATATGTACATATATTCACAGCCATGATGTACTCGGGAACGCAGTGTATAAATAACGTTGATATAATTTGAATACACACACACACATACATATAAATGAATAAATAAATCAGTTCAATTACATTACATTGAATGGAAAATATGTAGCATAAACTAAACAATACAAATAAGTAATTAGCAAAATAAACACTATATACATGTGATATGTTTTCCCCATCAATTACTTGGAATAATGAGTCAAAATAATTATACAAAAAAAGAAGTAATAAATACCAATTTAATACAATACAAGGCACATTATGGTACGTCACATGAATAAATACCGACACAAACCAATTCAAATGTATAGTTGAAAACTTACACAATACATGTTATAATGAAAAAAAAGTAAACAAAACGTTGACACATCAATAATTCTTCAAACAGAGACAATTTGGAGACACTACAGCCAAGCGCCATCATCGCCTCCCAACATTCTCTTACACGAGTTACATGGTGCCACGTCTATCAAAATCACAATGCTGCGTCTTCAAAATTTTTAAATGTATACTATTTATACCAAACCAACTATATTGGGTGGGTGGTTGTTAGTCATTTCAATTGTGTGCTTAACTAAATCAAGACATTATCGATTTATTGGATTGTTAGTTTTTCATATGCGTGTCGTCAATACATGAGTACTTTCCACCATATTATATTCTCATATAGGGGTGGTAGGACAGACACACGCATTTTTACACATATAAAATAGTCAAACAATTTGAGCTTGTGTTTTTATTAGTATGTTTGTGTGTGTATGTGCGTGCTTTAAGCTTGGACATAAGCACCTCTTATATTGGTTGCTCAAATTGGTTTTTTTCTATAGGTGTCTTCTCAAAGAACAAAAATAGCAAAACAATCAATAGAAAATAATCAATTAATACAAAGTTTATGTACGTACACAATAATTACGATGTATTTATTATGCACGTGTATGCACAAAACAGACGTACTTGTATTCAACATACACGCGACATTGATTCGGCTTTTTTGGTCTTAAAGGCACTTCATTCTGTTAATAAAACAAAATATAACAAGTTTGGGCAGGTATTTGAGAAAACAGAAAGCAACAAATGGTTAATGAACATGTATTAATCGTATAGCCGGAAAACTACTATCACCAAAATAAAGCAAACAATAATAGTAGTTATAATAATTTTATTATTATTGTTACTAATAATAATAATATAATGATGATGATAATAATAGTAGTATCAATTATTGTAATAAAAGTAGTAATTATATGAATACGATGATAAATGTAATAGTAATAATATTAATAATAATAATAATAATAATAATAATAATAATAATAATAATAATTATTATTATTATTATTAATAATAATAATAATAGTAATAATAATAATAATGTATATATTAATAATAATAATAATTATTATTATTATACTAAAATATTATTATTAATAATAAACAATATAAGAATAGTAAGAGTAACTCATCCTAGAGATGATAAAAAATAAACCAACTCAGCCAGTCCCAATTCTGGATAAAAAAGGAGGGCTTTTGGCAGTAACAAACTTAAGCCAAATATATTTGATGGTCATAATTCTTTTAATAAGACGAAATGGAGAAAACTGATCAAAATCAGTTACTCCCCCACACAAGTGGGATAAGCTGTAATTGTAATAATAATAATAATAATAATAATAATAATAATAATAATAATAATAATAATAATAATAATAATAATAATAATAATAATAATAATGATAATAATAATAATAATAGTAATAATGTAATGACAATAATGGAAATAATAATTATAATAATAGTAATAATAATATTATAAATAATTATAACTATGATAGTAGGATAATAATAATAATAATAATTATTATTTTATCGCTGACTAATTTGACAATCTGTAGTTCTTGTTATTTTCGTTTAAGCAAAATTTACGGCACATCTTTTTTGACCTTGAAAGATAAGTAAAATCTATAAATAAATTGATAACAATTTTGAATACAAAGATATTTGACAGCTGTCCTACATTAAATAAATCCTATTGGCCAACCTATGTGAGTAAGCGTGAGTCTTGTTGGTGCATTTTTTTAGCCAAAGGGGATTGTTTAATCTTGAAAATGTATATTAGGTAGAAAAATCAATATTTAGCTGGTACTATACGGTTTATATTGCATCATCATGTGAATTTGGTCACACTTTTTGAAACATTTTAATCCCCAACTTACGATTAATGAATTGTGATCACAAACGGTTATCTAACTCTAATTGGTTCCTTTCCTGCCGAAAAAGTAGCAATCACAATTTTGTAATCGTAATATGGTGATGCAAACGTTCGTAAATGTGTGATCAACTAGGTACACATCTGCACAATAATGCAATACAAATATTGATTTATATACATTTTCAAGGTCAAAAATTGTCTTTTTTTTAAAAAATGCACCAACTCACGTAGGTTGACCAATCGGAATTCTTAAAATTGATTTTTTTCTTGGCTGGTTTGCGTTACTAGTTTGGTTTACATTTTATTTGTTTGTAAACATGTGTGAGGCAACAAGTGACATTATTCCATTTGCACCACTTGATTTCTGCCTCCGGCACTAAGTGCGGACTCACGTTGAGCTTTGTTGAAAGGTCTACTTGTTAAATGATGTTTGCCCCAAACTACTTAGAGCAGTAAAAATAAGTAGTATTTTAATTCTTGTTTATGTTTTACTAAACTGGTAGTAAGTGGTAGTAAGCATTCGAGAACACTGGGCAATTACAATCGATCAGATTTACTATAAATAATAAATTTACGGAGTTAAGTTCAACCATCCGTAGCTCCGTGGTTTAAGGCGCTGGTCTGACACCAGATAGGTTTAATTTGAAACGTATGCATCGCCAATAGTTCAAAAAATAACTGTATAGTGCTTCAGGTTAACTCAAATGATGTTTACTGTATACTACTTAAATTAGTAAAAATAAGTAGTATTTTAATTGTTGTTTTTGGCAATAATGAATATATTTTGCTAAACTGGCGTGTAATTATTTTTTAATTTACAATGTAATTGCAAGCGATGAATTTGAAACTGTGTAGAAATTCCACCATCGGAATCTTACCAGCTATTTGTTGTCAAAACATCGTTTGCTTAAAAATATTCACGCAGCAATTGTTATAATACATGAACAAATAAGTATGTTGAAGTTAAATAAGAATGCAACAAAATTGTTTTTTAGAAACTATTTTTACAGAGACCAAGAATTTGTTTTCGAAAAGCCAACATTTTAAAATAGAGTATTTTTAAAATAATAAGTGGATTTTATTAAGGTACGTTGGTTTTTTGTATTTCTTTTGTACTTTCAATTTCATAAACTATATATTTGTATGAAATATTAATTTGTTCTAGTTAATAATATATTAATAAAGTTTTACAATTTAAAATATACGTGCTTACATAGATTTATCAAATAAAAATACTATAGCACAGGATTATTTAAGGACATATTATTAGAAAATAGTTAATTTAAAAATTATAAAAACCAAACGTTTTAACAATTTATTTCCAATTTGATTGAAATTGTACCATTATAGTTTTGTAGTCACTGGAGAATATTCAAAGTGAACTAATCTATCCAGTTATAAGCCAGGATAAAACAAAAAGGTTTGAGCAAGGTTAGCAACCTGACTTTTGTAAAACAATCTACGTTGCTATAGTAACAAACAAGCGGACGCCATTCCGTCAAACCATTCATTTTCATTCATTTTGGTTGGTGACGTGGTCACCTCTTCATTATTTCCCATATTTATACGACATGTAGAACGATCGATTTTGATGGCTTGACAAGCGTAGACAAACGTGGAAGAATAACAAAGTTTCTTGGCTGGTAGACGGCATCCTTGTGACGATGCCACTGTTCGCAAAGATTGACGAGGCCGCCTGATTTTTTGTCAGGGTTATTTCCCTTAGCCAAAGGGCTACATATAATATACGTATACATTTAGATACCTTTTAAGTATCCTGGGTCTATGTTCGCACCCACCCGCCGTAGCGGAAGCCCAGTTATACCGCTGTGCACTCGGACCCTGCATAATGGCACCTAGTTCAGGATGCACCTCGTGGATGACTAACGGTCAGGAATATCACCATCATTGGAAATTGAGACTTTATAAGCATTACTCAAATCCTCAGGATCATTAGCATCCCACCTCAGGTTCATTAGCATCCCAGTTAAACCATAGAAAAGATGTAACAATTAGACGAAGAAAATTACTTGGTCAAATTCTGCGTTTACCGCCCAAAAAACCGAACAAGATTGGTTTTAAAATAGACAATTGATAATGGCAAACGAAAGGTTGGAGAAGACCACATACCCAAATATGTCATTTTTAGATAGATTAAACAGTTTTTTATTACTAGAATGTTGATAGATTGCAGAAAACATGGCTAAAAACCATTTGGGAAAATTCTAATTAAAGTAAATGACGCATAGTATTAAACGAAACATGTTGGAAAAATATTCGAACACATGGGATTTATTTTATCGCTGTATTTTTTTGTAATTATGGAACAATGTTGTTATTTTTGAAGTTATTGTTATTTTATTGGCACGTGCCTATCTTAAAGCAAAAAGGTTTTGTAATAAAAAAATTAAAAAACAAATATGTCATTTTTAGATAGATTAAACAGTTTTTTATTACTAGAATGTTGATAGATTGCAGAAAACATGACTGAAAACCATTTACGAAAATTTAATTAAAGTAAATAACGCATAAGATTAAACGAAACATGTTGGCAAAATATTCGAACACATGGGAATCATTTTATCGCTCTATATTCTTTTGTAATTATGGAACAATGTTGTTATTTTTGCAGTTATTGTTATCTTATTGGCACATGCCTATTTTAAAGCAAAAAGGTTTTGAATTAAAAAAAAATAAAGAAAAATCTAATAGTACAACGTTGATCTTGGGTAGGTATATGTTTCCTAAAATGTCCGCTTGTTGAAAAATGTAACAAATAACGACAGTAATAAATAAAGAATAAGTATAAAGTTGTTAACTCCGCCTTGTTTGAATCAGAAATGATTCAATCTAGCCAGTCCCAAGCCTGGATAAAGAAGGAGGGTTTGAGCGCTCAAGGTTAGCAACCTGACCTCTGTAAAGAACTCTATACTGCTACGGAAACAATACAAGAAACGCCATTCCGGCAAACAACGGCAAACAAATAATTGTACGTATCTGGATGACAGAGTTACACAGATGACAGGGTTGAGTAAAAGCCGAAAAAAAAGCTCAATCTTCAATTTGCAGAATCTTCAATAATGCCAACAAAAACTTTGTTGTTGTTGTTGTTTTGCTGTATGTGTGCCGGGTGGTCTAGCGGTACAGCGCTCGAATTCGGACCTCGGTGGGCATGGGTTCGAATCCCATCACCGGCACTAAAATGCGGGCCCACGTTCGGTTTTGCTAAAATGTCCACTGATGATAGGGTTGAGTAAAGGCCAAAAGAAAACCCAATTTTCGATTTGCATAATCTTTAATGCCAACTAGAATTTAATGTTGTTGTTGTTCTGCCCCATGCTTATTTTTAAAGCAAAAGGGTTTTGTATAATATATAATAATATAATATACTAATAAATTTGTTACAATAAACAATGTATTTTGTATTTGTAGTTTTTTTATTTTATTTTTCAATGTCTGGCAAGTTTTGTAAAAAACATATTTCAGCAAATTGGACATTTAGCAAAGTTAAAGGGGTTTGTAAAATACAGGTGAATTTTAACATTTAAGGTTATCTCAAGCATCTTTATAAACTAATATAATGACGGGACTTAACTTCCAATTGGAAACATTGACAAGTGCTTTTTTATTTATAAAACATTGAGTCTATAAAACAGCTTATTTTAAAATTGGCTTTATTATTTTGTATTTTGTAAATGTAGGTAATCTTGGATTTTTTGTAAACTACAGAAACATAATTAAATATTTCGGTAATTAACTTTTATAAATACTGTTGCCCTAAGGGTAGATGATAAAACCAACCAAGGGAAAAAGTTGCGAAAAAAGGAGCCAATAAGAGTCAGACAACCTTTTGTGTGAGTGTGTGATTACTCGGCAGTTGGGAATGGAAAAGTTTCAAAAAGTGTGACCAAATTTGCACGATGACGCAATACAAATCGTATAGTGCTATGTAAATATTGATTTTTCCACCTTATATACATTTTCAAGGTTAAAGAATCTCCTTTTGATAGAAGAATACACCAACGTGACTCACATTCAGTCACGGGGGCTAATCAATAGGATTTTTTAAAATTATGTTCCCTTGGTCGGTTTTATCATCTACCGTCCTAGGTGCTAAGCAGCGAGTTAATTATTACGCCAAAAACCCACTAATGTGGCGGGGTGGTCTAGCGGTACAAAATTCGAATTTGGATGTTGGTGAGCATCCGAGTTCGAACCCCGCCACTGGCACTAAAATGCGGGTCCACGTTCGGTTTCGCTAAAATGTCCACTGCTGAAAGATGCGCTTCTTGTAGAACATTCAAAGTAATAAACATGAGATAAATAAATAAATAAAAAATTTCAGAGATTAAGATTTAGACCAAAATCAAAGTTTCTCGATAATACAGATAATATATAACAATAGGTTACTTAACCAGCTAATGTACTGTCTGTCCTCATTTTTACTCTACTTCAATTGGTCGGCTGATTCATTTATTGATTGTAATTTGGTGTTGTCCTAACAAAAACCAAATTATTTTTGGTTTAGCGATACAGCGCTCGAATTTGGACCTCGGTGGGCATCGGGGTTCGAATTTTACTAACGGCACATTAAAATGAGGGGCCTACATTCGGCTTCGCTAAAATGTCTGCTGCTAAAAATAATAATAAACGTAAAATAAATAAAAAAAATTATAAGTACGTGAAAATAATGAATATTGTAACAGTTTAGCCGAAGTAATTGTAAAAACACAAGTCTGGTTAAGAAAAGTGTAGATTTTTAGCGCAACTTGACCTCTGTAAAAAAACAACACGAGGAAAGCTTTTTATTTAACTGCAGCAAAAAAATGAAAGCAGCATAATTCCGTTAATGGGGTTTGGCAAATTGCGAATGGAATTTCAATCTTCAACCTTTGAAGTAAAAAATTTAATGTATCTTTAAATTGAACAATCTTGATTCTCTATACTCTTTAATTCAAAATGGTTTTGAAATAAATAATAAATGATAATTGTAAATGTTCTGATAATGCTTGAGGTGTAGTTATATTTTATACAATTTAGAGTCAATAAATGTATAAATACAACGTTTTATTTACAGTATACGTTGTATAAAAATAAAAACTGTACCGCTTTTGTCAAATTACAATTCTATTTTAATTTACTGACTACTTTTTTTACTTTGTAGAATTGTTCTATTAGAATTGTCAGATTCACTAGGTTTTTAAGTCAAACAGGAGCATTGTATAGCTGTTCCATTCATTTTTGGAATCATCAGTAGCACAAACTTTCCAAATGTTTCACACACATGAACTTGAACCCACACCTATCTGGTGTCAGGCCCGCGCTGTAAACCACTGAGCTACGGTTGGATGATGTTAGATCTGTAAATTTATTATTTATAGTGAATCTAATTGCCCAGTGTCCTCAAATGCTACTACGTTACTACCCGTTTAGCAAGTGAGAGAACCCTTTCACTAGGATTTTACCATATAGGTCCTTGCATAGTGCCAGGTTTAATAGCCTATATAGTACGGTACGGTTGTATTTATCAATGGGTTTTTAAGGAATTTTTTGTTTTTAGAATTGGTATATTACTGTTAGTAAACAATAATAACCCTTTTTTCTATTGGTTGTTGTAATTTTATCAACGCCCCTATTCAAAATATTTCTACCCACACTGAAACGATTTTTATTGGTTGAAATTATTATTATTTTAAATCCAGTTAAACGTCTTTAAAGCATACATGTAGGACAAAATTATAGTTAATAGTTGATCAACAATATATAATAACTAAATAATATTAAATTATAATAAAAAAAGATCAATATCTACCTAGTGCAGTACAATTATTGATCTTTGATCTTGTAATTGTTATTTTTTAACGGCTTTTCTACCTTATATGAGGGGTCACTGTATTTAATCAATTTTTTCCATTTGGTTCTGTATCAAAATAAGTTAAAGCATTATTATTATTAAAAAGTTTTGGCATGGGACTTTACTACCGAATACCCTTTCTGCCACAAAGCCTCATTTTTTATCTACACTTGGGACTGGCTAGATTGATTCATTTCTGATCCTTTCTAGGTATGATTAATTAATTAATTAATAAGCGAAATCGAATGTAGGCCCGCATTTTAGTGCCGGTGGTGGGATTTGAATCTATGCCCACTGAGGTCAAAATCGAGCGCTGTACCGCTAGACTACTCCGGCACAGGCAAATTGTACTTAATAATAGTAATTGCTGCAATACATAAACATAATATTACCAAAACATAAATGAAAACAAAATAATACTTTTTAATACTGTGTAAAATTTATTATAAAAAAGATTGATACATGTTAAGGTGAAACGTTTTTATTGCTTCAGTTACTTGAATAACTTTTATACGTATATGTATTACAGGTTACAAGTTGTTTCACGAGTTAAGTAAAAGTCGAACTCCTTTTGATCCTTGGTTTAAATGTTGTCGCAAATTTTTAGGGGGAAATATGAAATGGATGATGAAGTAAAGGGAAATTAGTCACAAAAACAAATTTTGAAATTAAGACAAAATCAAGGTAAATAGTGGAAATTAATAATTACATAAAACGAGCGAAAATTATAAATATACAATAATAATAATAATAATAATAATAAAACAAGATACGTATTACGATGCAAAAACACCGCTTTATTACAAATTTAGTTTTTTTTTAATTTAAGGTAATTTAAAACAGTTAACATTTAAAATACGTTTATTTTGTTACAGAACACTTATATCTTTACATAGCAAATACATAAATATATATATAAACTTTTAAAACATATCATGTTTCTATAAATTAGGAACCTTGTACATGTTTACATGTGTACATGACCATTAACCAATTTATATAAGTTTTCAATTCAATAGCTATATTCCATGATGTCAAATAAAAAAAATATTTTCAATATTTATGTAATTTTATTTTTAGACAATATTTTTCTTTTTATTTATTTTAAAAACTCTTTTGTTTTAAAAAGCATGAGACAAAAAAATGTTACATACAGTAGGCAATGTGTGTTATTCTAATTAATAAAAAAAATTTGTTTGTAAAATAAATTAATGTACATTTTTAAAATAACCAATTTTTCTACACATTAGAAAGATTTGGTTGATGCGCTACAATTTTTATAAATATATAACCTTGATACATACACTGGTAATGCAATGCCAACATTTTAACTTTTTCTAGTTAAAATTTGTTAAATATTAAATTATATAATTTATTTACAAAAATAATTATTAAAAAATATATCTTAATTTTATATTCTTTTTATTTTTAAAAATAATGCTTGTTGAAATAAAATAACTGCTCACACATATACATACAAATTTGTACTGTATTTTTAAATAATTAATAATTGATTTATTTTAAAAGTATGTTGATATAAACAATTTTAAAACAATTATTTTCCAAAAAAATATTAAATTATTTCAATAATTTAAGCACAAGGTCGATTTTTATTTTCTGTTTTAAACTTTGTAATTCTTTTGCAAATAATATTAAATATATATATATCAGTAAAATATTATCTGAAATTGTGTTATTTGTGAGGTGATTTATATGTCTAAGATGAGTTGTCATGCAGTTGGCATATATTTCAATATCATTGTAGGTTTACATTGATTCACTTATGTCACTATCAGTATATTTGTGTATTAAATTTTGGTTTCAAAAGTTGTGCACATATTAAAGATTGAAATTTTATTTGGATTCCGTCAAGCTTTGTCAGTGAAATTATACTGCTTTTACCTCTGTCGTAGTTTAATAAAATAATGCTAATCTTGTACTTACTTCCCTCTTCATTTTACACTCTACTTGAGAGCGGCTACAATAGAGTTAACAAATATGTATATTGAAAATCTAACTTAAAAAACGTAACAATTAGTTTATTAACCAAAATGTGTTAAAAAATTATTTACTAAATTTTAATTAAATAATTGTCAAATTGAACACAATGTTTTCTCAATTTTACACTAATTTTACTAAATTAATTTTTCTAATAATTACGTTTTACACAATTGCCTACTTTTTTACATTATCAGTAGTCTATTTGTTACTTTTAATCTTAATTAATTTTTTCTACTCTACATGAAATGAAGCTCACCTGTTTTTATTTTTTTACTAACACTACAACGTTTAACTTAAACTTGGATAGGTATAACTTTAACCTTCACTAAATATGAAAACGCTAAAATGTCTATTGCTCAAACATGTTTCTTGTAAACATTGAAGATAGTCAAAATTAAAAAAGTGTTTTTTGAATTTAAAGTGGTTTTTTTAAAATATGTTTTTGTCAAATGCAAGGTTTATAAACCAATTAATAATAAATAAATAAATGTTAAAAAATAAATATAAAAACAAAAAACAATTACTGAGATGTACTGATGATGTACGTGTATGTACGAAGGAGACCGTATCGTTGTCAACTGAAAGCACACATGATTCAGCTGAACAAATTGATAATAAACAATAATAACAGTAAAAATAGTAATAATAATAATATAATAATAACGACATAAATAGTAATAATAATAATAATAATAATAACAATAATAATACTACTAATAATAATAACAATAATAATCATTAGCATAATAATAATAATAATAATAATAATAATAATAATAATAATAATAATAATAATAATAATAATAATAATAATAATAATAATAATAATAATAATAGTAACAATAATGAGTAATAATTATAGTAATAATAATAATTTAAAAATAAATAGTAATATTCATAATAATAATAATTTAAAATGTTTTTCTTAAGTGATTTTGGTATGTATTAAACTCTTTGTCTAATGTCAGTATTATTTACATAAATATTATGACCGAATGTATTAAAATTTATTGGGTTACAAGTGTTAATAGTTCATTTTATAAACATAAATAAAATGAAATTATTTATTGTAAAATAATAAACAAATCGTGTAATTACATTTATTACAAAAGATTATTATTAGTGTTAGATTTGTTAGTTGTTTACAAACGTTCAATTTTGTATGTCTTTTACGCAATTACTGTAATGTATAATAAATGTATAATGTATAATAATATACATTAAATATGTTAGTAATACAATTTTAAACATTTATAAAACATACTATAATGTAAAATAATATATATATGGGGGCGAAAATAAGCCTTGTCTAAATTAACACATTGAAATTAATTGACTTCCCTCATATCACTTGAGCATATCACTTGAGCACATCACCATTTTACTAAAACAATCATTAAACATTACGTTACTAATACTAATAATTAAAACAATATAAATATTAATTTTTCCAAACAGCAGTACGAGATTCTTGCTTAGTCGAAAAACCCAGAGTTTACACATTTCGCAAGATACAAATATTACTGCATTATTTGCATAAAAATCACCAATTTTACAAATTTAATAGTGCAAACAACAACTTTTTAAAATGCTTTAGATAGGATTGAATATAATCTTATTCGAATTTGATTTTTTGACACAATTTTTAAAGCGCGCCTTGATTTTTTATCCGATTCACGTCTTGTTTAAGATAACTAAAATAATTTTTAATTACATTGAGCACTGGGCTATATAGAGGCAATTAAATAAAGCTCAGTTTTTTGCTATTTAAAGAATCTTCAGTTTAAACAATAAAAAATGCGTTAAATTTTAAATTATGATAAAACCCATTTTACTTTTTGGACGTATGCATTAGATCATTTTCTTGATAAGCCACTAAATACCCTAAAGCATTTTGTTGTAGTTAAATCTTACAAAATCTTTTAAAATGTTTATAAATATTAATTTGTTTAACAGGCAGCTTGTTTAACTCCATTTTAGCAATTGTTTAAACGTACTTCCATAATATCCATTAAGTTATAATAGATGCGCAATCTTTTTAACAGTGCAATTGTAAATTTGGAAAAAATCGGGGCAGAAAATTGCTTTAAAAAACCTGGACTTTACAATAAAAGGAGGCCATTCTGGTAAACAACGGCAATGTCAGTTTTTATAGACTCAAAGCAATACAGTAATAATCATCTATTCGCTATCTGGTTTATGTAACTCTAAACATTTTTCTATTTGCCCTTTTATTTTATTGTTTTTCTAATGTATAATTATATCGGCTATTTTTAACTGTAATACATTTAATATTAACATTTATATTTTGATATAATTATTACTATATATATATATATATATATTATATATTATATATATATATATATATATATATATATATATATATATAAGTTTAATCTATATATATATATATATATATATATATATATATATATATATATATATATATATATATATATATATATATATATATATAAGTTTAACCTCACCTATCCCGAGGCTGTATAATAGAGAATAGTTAGAGCGCATGGTTAATAATCTGGTTTCTGTAAAAAAATTATAGTACTCTCAAAACAACGGCAAAGAAGTAATTGCACCTATCTGGATGATAGGGTTGAGTAAAAGCTGAAAAAAAAAGCTAAATTTTTAATTTTCGAAATTTTCAAATTTAACCCGTGTTGGAACACGGAATGTAAGCCCACGTTTTTGTACTGCCCTTGTGCCAAAGTTAAGGAGTTAAATTAAAGTTTGACAAGTTGATAAAACAAAAATGGGGGGCGGGTCAAACATTAAAATCTTTTCTTTGATCTTGTTACACCATAATTAATATCAAATTTAATATACAAACAAAATTTAAAACCTAATCAATTTTCTATGAATAAAATGAATGCGTTATGTAAGGACTTGTAAAATTATGTAAAGAAATAATAATTTAAAAAAAAATTATTGTTGCGCAATCTTTCTATCTTATTAACTTAATATGTAAATATTACTTTTTACCTTGTTGTATGCTAATTATCCAAAACCTTACAACCATTTAAATATTTATAATTATAAAAAACTTAAAAAACAATTAACTTTAAGTATTAATATAAATATATATATATATAGAAATAAGCATGGGGCAATAAGACAACAATTACAGCAAAAACAACAATAACAATAACAAAGTCTTGTTGGCATTAAAGATTCTGCAAATTAAAGATTGATCTTTCTTTCGGCTTTTACTCAACTCTGTCATCTGTGTAACTCTGTTATTCAGATACGTGCAATCATTTTTTTGCCGTTGGTTGCCGGAATAGCGTCCTTTTGTATTGTTTCCGTAGCAGTATAAATTTTTAACAAATGCCAAATTGCTAACTTTGCGCGCTCAAACCCTCTTTCTTTATCCAGGTTTGAGACTAGCTAGATTAAATCATTTTTTGTTTAAACTAGGAAGAGTTAAGTATTAATAAGTATTGATAGTCCATATTATTTAAGCAGAATTATTTTGTTAATAAATATATCTCTTAAATTAAAACAAAAAATAAGAGGTTTTTTGACAAGTACCATTTTAGACCCTGTCTATGTATAATTTATTGTTTTCAGAATATAAAATGTTTTAATCTTTGTTACATTGGCTTACTAAAATAATAATTTTATATTTATTGTGTAAACAAACTTTAAATATTAATAATTTAAAAATATATTGTTATCATACTGGATAAGTTATTTAGCAATATATATTATTTTTAAGAATAATGTAAACACATAATTTTTGAACAAAACGCATTTATAATTTATTTTTAATAAAAGAGATAATGATACTTACGTTTTAAAGCTATAAAAATAATTGATAGGAATAATAATAATAATAATAATAATAATAATAGTTATTACTATTATTAAAAATTTTGACAATTGACGTAGGAAAATAAACGCACTATGTTACGTTGTAACATTGTGTTTTAGTTACTTATTGTAAACATATTTAACTCTTACTAAAATATACTTTAAATAATATCTAATCAACACACTTTAAGTAACATTTTTCGGAAAAGTAATTTTAATAAATTATTAAAAAAATTATATTGTCACTAATTCAAGTAACATTTACTGTCTTTTATAAGCCCTGCCAGCCGATTTTAATCTCAGTCTATCAAGGTACCAACAAAATCCTTCAAAACATAAATAATATTTTTCAAAAGCAATACATTATTTTACAACTTGTTTAAAAATTTGTTTTTTTTATTAACAAGCTTGTTACAATTTAAATTAGTTACAAATATAGTAAATTGTAAGTTATACTTAAAAATACATTACCAATTTACAAATGTACACTAAAGGATTATTTTGAATATATTTTACTAAAATTATAATAATCGTAATTTAAAAAAATATAACATATTGTTTAAGTTATTGTTAGTACAAATCTAAATTTGTAACTGCCGACATTTTAGTGTAATAACAATATAGAAAAAACATGTAAGAACTTATTTTGTAAAAAAATGTAATTTAAAAAATCGACATTACATTTGTTTTTGAAATATGGATTCCAAAATTTCTAACTAACAGCACACAGACTTTCAGTTTTATCTATTTCTAAAATTTTACAAAAAAAAATTTATACTGTTTTGTAGACTTTATTTATATATTTTTACTACTTTGAATGTTTTGCAAAAACATTTTTTAACAGTGAACCCATGTGTACCCGATTCAAGTTGAACGCAGTATCAATATATCACTTTGGCACAAAAACATAATTTAAATAATCAAATTACCTAAATAAACCTCAATATTATTAAAACCTTTATACAACCTTATTCTAATGTATTTGCGTCAACCAGAAAGTAGAAAGTGTTTACAATGATTAACTACTGTAAAATTAATTATTTAACATTTTAGAGATTTTAAACAAAGATTAAAAATATTTTTCTACTATTTTATTTTATTAATATTACTTTTAGCCTGCTTTATATGTATATATATATTGTATGTTAAAAAATACTGTTGCATAAACATGTTCAACTAACATATTTACAACAAAGAAGTAACTAGTTTAAACATTTTTTTAGTTCTGTTTTAGAATACATTATTTAGAATTTTTAAAAACATAATAATTTAAAACCTGTTTTAATTATAATAGAATTAATGAACGCCTGCAATATTCAAATTTCAATTATTTCAAAATAAAAAAATTAAATTGTTTTAATTTTTAATATATCTATTAAATAAAAAAATTATTATTTTCTATTATTATTTTTTAAAAATACATGCCTCATATAAACAAAAAATTTGCGCCAAACATTTGAATAGTCAAATAAAAACAATCTAATAATGATTTAATATAAATAATTTTAAAAATTTTTTGTTTTATAAAAAAATTGGTACAATAAAAAATACCTAATTTAATGAAAAAGGTTAATGTGGTTAGTTTAAAAATTTTGGTTTAGTTTATTTTGTTACAATACGTAGGATTATGGTAAATTTTGATCAGCTAATAAAATTAAAATAGGTTATATTTTATATTACAAACAGTGTCGTGCAAATAAAATCTTAAAAATTTGTAAAATAAAATTGTCAAGTAAGTAGAAAATTGTTGGAATTAAAAAAATCTTTCTAATTATACAAAAATGGACTCAAAAGATTTACAAGCGAAAACCATGTTAATTTTATTATTTTAAAATTAAAATAAAATTGAATATAAAATCAAAAAAATAAAAACAAAAAAAACTTAGAAAAATGCATAAAATAGTGAAAAAACTTGACATCTGGGATAATTTATGTTCTAGTTCGTTGTACACAAAGATTCAAATTAATAAAGTTTACCGAAAAGTATAAAAGTTATCTTGAATAATTTTAGAAGCAGATAAAATTAAAAAAGTGTGTGCTGTTATTTACGAATTTTGCACTCAACATCTCAAAATTAAGTGTAATGTTGTTTTTGCTAAAAATTACAATTTTTTGCAAGATAAGGTGCTTACGTTTTTGTATTGAACATCTTAAAGTCAAGTATAGTATCGATTACATTTTTACGCAAAATAAGTTGTTTACATGTGTTATCTATAAATATAATGTGCTAGAAAGTGTCTGGAGTTACAAAAATGAATTTATACTAACAAAGTCTTACACAGTAAAAAATTAATAAATTAAAAAAAAATTATTGTAATTATAATTTTAACAAAATGTCTCAAATGATATAAAAAATGTTTAAAATAATACTGCGTATACGTTTGCAAATTGATATGCATCTAATTTAAAAATTCTGGTATTTTTGGGGTAATTTCATATTGTTTATTCTATTAAATTATATAGAATTATGTTATATTTTAATTGACTAATAAAATTAAATTAGGTCAAATTTTATACGAAAAACAGCGTCATGTTAATAAAATCTCAAAATTAAAAAAGAAGTGTCAAGTAAGTAGAAAATTGTTAGAATTAAAAAATATTTTTAATTATGTATAAATGGAATTAACAGAATTATAAGCAACATTTATGTTAATTTTATTATTTTAAAATAATAAAAAATAATAATAAAATTAAAAAAAATAAACAAAAAAATTTAGAAAATTCTTAATATTGGATTTTAAAAAAATCCATATAATAGCTAAAAAATTAACATCTGGATTAATATATGTTCTATTTCGTTGTACACAAAGATTTAAATTAATAAAGTTTACTAAAAAGTATAAAATTTATCTTAAAGTATTTTTAAAAAAGATTGAATTAAAAATGCGTTAACTGATATTTACAGATTTTGCCTTCAACTTTTCAAAATTAAGTATAGTGTAGTTTTTGCTAAAGGTTACAATGTTTTTGCAAAATAAGTTGCTTACTTGTGTTAAATACATACTTAATGTGCTAGAAAATGTCTGGAGTTACAAAAATGGATTTATACAAACAAAATCTTACACAGTAAAAAGTTGATAAATTAAAAAAAAAATTATTGTAGTCATAATTTTAACAAAATATCTTAAAGGATTTTTAAAATGTTTAAAATAATGGTTTGTATACGTTGCAAATTGTTAATGTGTTTTTCAGTATAATGTACAATTCACTATATGTTTTATCTATGTAAACTGCAAAAAACCTGTTAAGTAAAAAACGAACTTACGCACATGTATTCCTCAACATCCCGGATTTGGGTGTTATTAATTTGATGTTTGGTTTTTTTTAAAAGATAGATTAACAAATTGTAAAATAACGTATTTTTTATAGAGAGTAATATTTATGTTATGAAAAATTGAGTTTCAAAGAATTTTATGGGTACTTTTATGGACTGAGATTGAAAATGTCTAACAAAAATTATAACAGAGAATACCTATTTCTTAAATTGTTAACATTATAAATTTTGTAATGTTTGCTTTACATAATTGTGTATTTTGTTTAATTAAATTATTTTTTTTAAATATATATTTTTAATTTAGATTTTGGCAAATGGTGGTATTATGCTTTATTGCAAGAACAGATGTTGTTGTATACTATAATTAGAAATTATTTTTGTAAAACTGTTTTTAAAGTATTACTTTAGGTATGTTTTATTAAGAGTTAAATAATTTTAAAATAAATGACTATAGTAAAATGCTATAAAGTATTACAGTACATCCGTTTGTGCACGCCAAACGTTAATAATTGTATATCACATTACAGAAATATAACAAGAGAGCCAACATAAAATAGAGATAATATTGCTGTTTGCAGTCTACTATTACTGTAAACTTTTATAATATATATTTTAGATAAATTTGTATAATTTAATAATGTAAAACTGCAAGTGTCAGAACGTAGTTTATATTGCTGTAAAACATTGTTAAACTTTACAGAATACATTAAAGTTTGTTTAATTAAACAATTATTATAGATACAGGTATTACAAAATAATAACCTGAATCTAAACAAATATGTGTTAGCTTTAATTTTATTATATATATATATATATATATATATATATATATATATATATATTATTTAACAGTTTATTAATTATATATGTTATTAAATTTTCTACAAGAAAACACAAATAACAATATAAAAAATAATATTTTATTTATATAAATTGCTGTTAAACTTTTATATTTGTGTGTATTTTTAAATAGATTTAAATTATAATAAAACGTACTAAATGTTTCTGTAAAATAAAATAATGTTTGTGAAAATTTATTTATTTTATTTATTTATAATAATAATAATAATAATAATAATAATTAATAATAATTTATGGTTATTGGCTTAGATACTTCAGTAGAAGTAGCTTTCAGCACAATAACATTTATGTTAATGTTATTCTATTAAAATAAATTATTTATAATTTAGATTATTAATTTTATTTTGCAAACAATAGTTTAAAATGTATATTAATTAAAAAAGTTAACATAAATTATTTATTTTTATTTTATAAAATATCGAATTAATTAAATTCTAACTCCGCTTACTCGACTCATCTACACAATAGAATTGTGTTAATAGTATATTTAACTATTTTCATTATTTACACTTTTATATACAAATAATTTTATATGTTGTTACATATGTTTTTATATGTTAATAATTTAACTTTAAATACCTAACATTACTAATTATATACATATATATCATATATATATATATAAAACTTTATTAATAAAATATGTATTAATTTTATTACAATTTTGTAATATAATGTTTCTATTTTTATTATTGTGGTCCACGCATAAATTTAAAAATAATTTTTATTACGTTATAAACAAGTGATTGTAAATTATCTTCTATGCAAACATTTAATAAATTGCATAATTTTGTCAACTTTACGACAATTTATAAAAAAGATGCATAAAACAAATAGTAAAATACTGTTAAGGTTTATTGAATATAGTTGAAGTTAATTTATTTTACAATGTATGACGATTGACGTGCAAAAATGGAAACACTGTGATACTTTGTAGCATCTTCCTCTAATTACTTATTTTAGACATAGTTAACTTTTACTAATACATACCTAAGATAATATTTTAACAATACACATAATGTAACATTATTTGCAAAAATAATTTCTAATTATAATATACAACATCTATTTTTACAATAAAGCATAATACCACCATTTACTAAAACTCAAATTAAAAGCACATAAGTCGTTAAATAAATAACTTTATTAACTAAAATACATAAATATGTAAAGAAAAAGTTACAAACTGTATAATGTTATTAATTTTAAAAACATTTACTGTTTTTTATAACTACTTTTAGCTATTTCCAATCTCAATCCATCAAAGTTCAAATAAAATCCTCATTACATAAACAATATTCCCTAAATTTTGTGTACAGATAAATAAAACATAAATTATCCCAAATAAAATTATTTTTGGCAAGTTTATGCAGTTGTTAAAAATCTAGTATAAAACGTTTTTAAAATTTTCTTTCTTTACATTTTTTTATTTTATTGTTTAATTTCTTTTTTATTTAATAATAATAAAATGACTATACTTTTTGCTTGTAGATTCGTTTAGTCTATTTATGTATAATTGGTTAGATGTTTTAGTTACAAAATTTGATAGACATCCCTTAGTTTTTAATACAACATTTAATCTAATTTAATTTTAATAGCTAATAAAAATTTAGCATAATCCTATGTAAATTGATAGAAAAAAACCAGTTAAAATTATCACCATACCAAAATTTTTAAACTGGCCACATTGATATTATTTATTAAATTAAATATTATTTACTGTACCAATTTTTATTGAACAAAGAATTTTTAAAATTATTTATATTAATTTATCATTAAATTGTTTTTATTTAACCGAAATGCAACATACAATTTTTTAAAATATTTTTAAAATGCTAAATAATGTATTCTAAAAACAGAAATACAACTTTTTATATGAATATGCAAATAGATTGTTCCTTATTGTATGCTCCAATTGTACCAAATTGTTAATTGTGTTAGAACTAAAAGTAATACACTACTTTTTGCAACTTTGTTAGAAAAATATGTCACACATATAGTTTGTTTTTATTATTTATACTAGTAATTTACTAGTATAAAGTATTATAAAAATTTATGGCAAACTAATTGATCAAACGTTTTACAAATAATAGTTTTACATATTTGTACATTATATATTTCACTTTACAAACCTTGCACATTAAAGAAAACAATTACTTGTGCCTATAAAACAAATTAGTATTACATTTTTTATTTAGTTTTTAGTTTATTTATTAGTTATATATATATATATAATTAAATCATATGTGCATATTAATTACTTTACAAAACAACAGAATAAAAATTGAAATATAAACGTAAATTAATAAAGATTATTTTAATTATAAACAAGGATTTAATTATAAAAAATATTTAACAATTATTATCCGATCATAAAATAACACGTGTTTTTGATAAAATAATCAAATTTTTAATATTAGAAAATTTTTTATTTATTCTAAATTTAGGATATTAAATGGCTTTTATATGTTGTAGATAATTACCCATTTACGCCAAGTGCAGAACAAATGTCTATTTATATTTGTATCTGCTATATTTAACAAGGTTGTTATCTAAAACTGTTATCTAAATTATAAACATCTTTCTATTTTAATCACCGTTGTCATTATCTACTTATTTTATTTTTGTCCTATTATGTGTCTTAAATCTAAAATGTTTGTTAATAATTATAATTACAAATAAAGAAAAGCATATTTTTGTGTATTTTGTTATATTGTTTTATTGTCAATATTGTTAATAATATGTCCTTTATTAATCTATTAAAATGCACATATACTTTAATATCTATTTTCATTTAAGTGGCATCAATTGTATACCATTTTGTTTTAATTTTCGTTTAACGTAAATCGCAAACCGCAAATTATATGTTTTATAATTAAACATATATTTGTAGTCTAAAAGTATATTTTATTGAAAAATGTAAATTAGTAATAATAATAATAATAAATTTTTTATTTTTATTAATTTTCTAAATATTAACATAGATTATAGCTTACATTCATTAACTATAAAATAAAATTTTATTAACATATAAGTATAATTTTTTAATACTTAATATTATAAAATTTTTTAAAATCTATTATTCGTTTTACAAGCTGCATTATAACAACAATAATTATTTGAATTACCTATGTGTAATGCAATTTAGTAGTACAAAATTATTAGTGTTACATTTAAATTGTTATTAACTATAAAAATTACGTTAAATTAAATTTTTTTAAATTTTTATACAAAAAATAAATAAATGTTTAATTCTATATTATATTATACAAAACATTTTAGCTTTAAAAATAAGCATGGGACAATAAAACAACAATTACAGCAAAAAACAGCAACAACAACAATAATGTCTTGTTAGCATTAAAAATTCTTTAAATTGAAGATTGGGCTTTCTTGCGGTTTTTACTCAATCCTGTCATTTGTGTAACTATGTTATCCAGATACGTGCAATCACTTCTTTGTTGTTGTTTAGCGCAATGGCGTCCTTTTATTGCTTCTGTAGCAGTATAATTTTTTTTACAAAAGCCAGTTTGTTAAATTTGGGAGCTTACAACTAGCTAGATTAAATTATTTCTGGTCCAAGCAGTTAGTTTAATTTATTCTACTTGTACACTATTACATAAAAATGTAATAATCCATCTAGCAATAAAAATTAGCATATGCATTATAAAAAATATTAAACACAATTTACTTATTTTTACATATAATTTATAATGTAATTTTACCTCCAGTGTATTCTACAATGCAGTAAACATTAATGTTTTAATAAAATTACGTTTTAAATTTATTATCATATATATATATATATATATATATATATATATATATATATATATATATATATAATATATATATATATATATATATATATATATATAATATGCCAATTTAGTGTTACCTAAACAAATACAAATTTTTGCTGTATATGTTATAATATTATTTAAAAAATTAAGTACACGCTTTTTAAAAATAAATATTAATACTAAAAAATTTATAAAATACACAATTTAATATTTATAAAAATATTTAAATATTTATAAATAAACCTTACGTCCTAAAATGTTTTAAACATTTTTTGTACATACTGTTATTATACGTTAAAATGTCGTTATGAATATCAAATAAACTAATTTTTATTGTAACAAATTAAAACATTGAGTTTTCTGTATAATTTTAAATAAAAATATAAGAAGACATAAACTGTAAGATAAATTTATTTTGTATATTCTCGTCAGTTACAAACATGTAAAATTTTAATATACATATATATATATATATATATATATATATATATATATATATACAAAAAGGGAAACAGACAAGATTTATGTTGATACAATTCACAAATGTACACAAAAACAAGTATAAAATCTTGCCAATCTTAAGCCTTGATAAGACAGGAAGGTATAAGCACACGGTTAGGAATATGGCCTGTGTAAAACATTAGAAATAAAGCTGCAGCAAATATAAAAATAATTGATTACAAAACACATGCAAAAAAGCAGATAAAATAAAGGTAAAAAATAATTCTAAGACTCTGTATAAAATTGTAAAACAACTGTCGGGAGTTAGAAAAAGCATCAATATTCCGATTAAAGAAAAATATAGTTGTTTAGTTTTAACAAATAATGAACAATTATCAAGATAAGCAAAGCATTAAAAAAAAACTTAATTAGCTTATGCCAAATACCCTTATAGATTATAATAATAATATAAATGTGACTTAAAATCCGAAATATGTATTGATTATATTTTTTAACTAAAGTGATATATAAAATTTAAAGGTTAAAAAACAATAAAACAGAAAAATTTAACAAGTTAAGTGCAAAGATGCTTAAACATAGAAATAATTTTGTAATGTTATATGTTATAATAAACAAGTTCAAATAATTGGCGGAAAGAAGTAATTGTTACTCATCTCAAAAAAGGATAACTAATAGTTTATAATTATTTGGCAGGGAATAACTTTATTGTTTGTTTTGTGTTTTGCAAAATAACTTCAAACTGTTTAAATAATGCAATAAATAAATTTGTTTTTAAGAACAAGACTCAGGTTTTCGGAATGGAAAAGGTTACGTTTAACAAATACTCACCCTCAGTAAAATTGTTAAACAAAAACAATTATTTCAGTAATTACCTACAATCAATTTTATTAATTTTATAAAAACTTTTGACGGTGTTTATTTAAAAGGTTTGTAAAAAATTGTTAAAGTTTACAAAATATTGTTAAAATATGTAAATATTATACGTTTGTTATAACAAAATTTAAGTTGTTGTGTTTGAACAAAAAGTGGTCATATTGCATGTTTGAGATTGTTACGGGAGTACGTCAACAATGTAATTGTTTAAAAACAAAGTGTTTCGCACTAAGTCAAACAATTGAGATTACGCTCATTACAGTTGTAATAATTTAAAAACAAAATGTTGTGCACTAAGTCAAACAATTATTTACCATTTGAGATTACGATTATCCGCTATTATTTTGCTTTTTGTTTGTAAAATAAACAATAGTGATAAAAATGTTTTATCTTACAAAATATAAATATTGTGTCATCAAAAAATTAAGAAGTAAAGAATTTTTACTAAAATAATTAGCAAATTTTTACATAGTTAACCTTTTAACAATTTATTGGATTATTAATGGTTGGACAAAAACATGTAACAGGCACTACGGATAATTAAAAAATTGTTATAAAATAAAATAAAATAATTAACTTATTTCTAAAATTAAAAAAAAAGTAGTTTAAACAATTTTACTCTTTCCACCATTAGAAACAGCGCAACAAAATATGGTTTAACACTTCAATCATCATAATTTAAAACATTTATTATTAAAAAAAATAATATATTAGTTTTTTGTAAACTATAAAGTAAATAATATTTTTGTTATTGGCGATCCGTATAATTTTTTAATAAAACAATGATTTGAGATAAACCATTTGGTTTTTAAAAAAAGCGATTTGTGTCGAGTTTTCGCAAACATTTGCTCCCGATTCTTAGAAAGAAAGTGGCATTTCTCTTGTACGTTATAAAGTTTATAAAAATGTTTTAGTTAAATTATTATTTTTTTCCGGTAATTGTTGAGATAACAATATACAACTGTTACAACAATTACCGCAAAAACGTAATTATTTAACTAAAACCTCCCTAGCAACTACATAGTACACAAGAGAAACGTCACTTTGATTATAAAATATACAATACTATATAATAATTAAAAAAACTATAATTATATAAACATATATATTGTAAATAATAAAAAATTGTATAACCATTAATAAAAATACAGATTACATGCATTTTTTTAAGTTACCAAATGATTAAAAACATTGGAAAGTTTAAAAAAATTAATAATGTAGGTGATTGCCTATTTTTAAACAATTTGATCCAGGCGTTTTTAAATGCTGTTAATAAAAATGTTGTTATATTTTTATTTTATTTCATAATGAACAACAAACCAAACACGTTTACATAAATCCTCAATATTAGTATGTTTATTAATGTTGCTTTTTAGCATACTAAAACATTTTTAATGACATTAATGTCTAGGCTGTTAGGTAACAATTAAATTTTTTTAACACTTTATTTTTGTAATTAAATGGTTTGTTCCAAATTATTGTTTCATCGGTATAGTATACGAAACGCCAATAATAAATATGTCGTTTACTCCATTGTTTACAAAAGGTTGATTTATCATCTTTTTGTTTTTTTGTTATAAATGGCTTAACCTTTAATAATTGAAGCGTTAAACCAGATTTAATTACTCTGTTTTTTATTGTGAAATAATAAAAATGTTTAAATTAATTTTTTTAGTTTTTGAAATAAGTATCTTATATATATTTTTTAATTCTGTAACAATTTTTTGATCATCCTTATTGCATGTTAAACGTTTTCTTCCAACATTGTGGTTTTTGATAATTAATAATCTGAGAAATTGTTGAAAGGTTGAATGTGTATAAATTTGTCAGTTTTTTGGTTAAAAATCTTTTATTTTTTAATTCTTTAATGACACGATATTTGTTTTCAATAAAATAAAAACCTTTATCACTACCGTTCATTTCACAAACAATGCAATCAGAAAGCAAACTTAGCGTACGAACGGAATCTCAAGATTAAATGTAAATAATAATTTATTCGATTTAAAAAAAATGTTTATGTAAAATTAAAAAAAAAGTTATTATTATTTTTATTTATATAGATTAATATAACATAACAATCAAAACAGATTTAAATATGCGTTTAACATTAATTTTAAAGTATAGTTATTGTTTATTTTTAATGAAATTAAACACACAAAATAATAATAAGCTAATTATTATAAAAATTATGAAACTTTCATTTATTTTTTACGTTTTTATAGAAATAACTTTTAAAATATGTTATTTTTGCTATCCCCGCTTTTTAAATAAATATTTCTAAGTATATATAAAATAACTATTAAGTACTTAACATTATTTTTAATTGTTAATAGTTATTTTTTACTAAAAAACAATTAAACATAACAAATTAATTTAAATTTAATGCTCTTTTAATTTCTAAAATTACTATATATGTATATATGTATATATCAAATGCAGTTAGTTTGATTTATTGTACTTGTACAATATCTCATAAAAATGTAATAATTAATCAAACGTTAAAAAATAACAAATGCAATATAAAAAATATCAAATAAAATTAGCTTACTTTATACGGATTATTTGTTACTTAATTTTATTTCCACAGAGTCTTAACATGCAGAAAATAGTAACCTTTTGATAAAAATGCAATTTAAATTTATTATATATAACATAGTGCTACCTAAACAATTACAAATTTTTGCTTTATCTTTACTTCAGGTACATCATTTATTAACACACATATTATTGTTAAAAAATTACAAAATAAACAATAAAATATTTATAAACTACACATTACAATGTTGTAAAAAACATTTACCTCCTAAATGTTTAAAACAATTTTTATACGTATTGTTATTATATATTATAATGTTAATAAAATAATTATATATAAATGTCGATATCAACATAAAATTAACTAATTTTTTTAAGACTTTAAGGCATTGGGTTTTCTTTTTAATTTAAAATAAAATATGAAAGACGTAAATTGTGAAATAAATTTATTTTGTATATTTTCATAAGTTACAAGCATATACAATTTTAGTATATATATATATATATATATATAAGTTTGGACTAGCAATGATTCAATCTCGCCAGTCTTAAGTCTTAATAAAAAAAAGAGTATGAGCGCATAATTAAGAACCTGGCCTATGTATAAAAGTATATTGCTACAGAAACAATAAAACAATTACAGATTTTGCAGTAAATATGCTAAGTAAAAGATGTTGTTTTACAAGGGAACAATAGATTTTGTCAGTCTACATAAATTTAATTAATCTTATAAAAAAAAAATTAAAAAGGAATCAACATAACAATCCTGTTATCTGTAAAATATTTAATGGTAAGTATAAAACAGATTAAAAAAAACTGGCGCAAAGATAAGAATAATTGGTTAGAAAACAGTTGCAAAAAAGCAAATAAAACGGCAGCAAAAAATGATTTCAAGACTTTGTATAAAATTTTAAAACCACTGTCTGAATTTTAATTAAAAAAAAACAATTATCTATGTAGGTAAAGCATTTTAAAAAAGTACTTAATTAGTCCATGCCAAATACTTTTATAGATTTTAATTACAAATAAAAATATAAAGAACGTAAATTGTAAAATGAATTTATTTTGTATATTCTAGTAAATCATATAAAATTTTAGTATTTATATATATATATATATATATATATATATATATATATATATATATATATTTATATATATATGTAAATTTAGACCAAAAACAATTTAATTTTGCCAGTTTTAAGCTTTGATAAAAGAGGAGAGTATAAGCGCAAGGTTAGAAACCTGCCCTCTGTATAAAACGTACACTGCTCAAAAAACAATAAAACAATTACAGATTTTGCAACAAATGTGGTAAATAAAAGATATCGTTTTACAAGGAAACAATAATTTTTATAAGTTTACAGGAATTTAATTAATCTTATAAAAAAAATAAAATTAAAAAGAAATTAATCTAACAATCCTGTTGCCAAAATGCAGTAAAAAGCGGCAGCAAAAATAATCCCAAGACTTTGTACAAAATTGTAAAACAACTGTCGGAAGATAGAAACACTAATATTTTAATCAAAATAAAATATAAGCAATTATCTAGATGGGTAAAGTATTTTAAAGAAGTACTTAATCAGCACATGCCAAATACTTTTATAAATTTTGATAATAATATAAATAATATAAAATCCGGAAATATGTATTGATGAGATTTCTGTTACATTATTAAACAAACCAATAATTTTAGCAATTATTTAATAAATTTTGTTGATTTCACAAAAGCTTTTAAAAAATATTTATTAAAAAGTTATGAGCAAAATTATTAAGTTTTACAAAATGCCGTTAAAATGTGTAAATATTTTGCTTTTATTTACCAAAATTTAAGTTGTTGTGTTTATGCAAAACGCATTTAAAATTGTTACAAGAATGCGCCAAGAATGTAATTGTTTAAAAACAAAAATGTTGTGCACTAAATTAAACAATGATTTGCCTATCAGAATTAGTGGACAAAATATTAATACTGTTGATTCATTTATATATCTGAAAAGCATTATTGGTAACCAAAATTAACGTTAAAGACAGATTTGGAATAATGTTCAAACAGGTGAAAACATTTTGTTGTCTTATGTTTTTTTTAAATTATAAAACCTTGTTGCTGTTTTTTATACGTAATTGTTATTTTGTTTCCATATGCTTATTGTTAAACCAAAAAAGTGTCGTAATATAATATATAGTAAGTTTGACAACTATTTATCGCGTTTGTTAGATAGAAGGCCCACCCTCAATAAACAATGTGTTAGTTTGGTATTATCAACCTATTAAATAGAAAATTATAGATGGTACCTTAAATAGTAAAAAAATATGTTTTTGGTATAACAAATAATTTTATTATAAAACGCAACACAGTCAAACATTAGTTATTATTACTTTTTATAACAATTATAAATTTGATACGTTTAAAAAAATAATATTATGTTTATTAAAATTAATTTTATTAATTTCATATTTACATATGGACATTATACAAATTAAAATTGTAAAATAATTATTTAATTTAATTATGTAGTCCGGTAATCCTTCAGCAGTAGATATTTTAGGGGAGCGAACGTAGACCCCCAATTAGTACCGGTTACGGGATTTAAACCTATGTCGATCAAGGACCTATATAAATCCTGTAACACTAGGCTACTCTGATATATATATATATATATATATATATATATATATATATATATAAACATTGAATTATGTTTAATAAAAATATGCAATAGTATATAATAATAAATACTAATAAAATAACATTTATAAACTTTAATTAAATTAATAACCTATTGTTTACCTAGATCTGCAATGTAAACCATATTTACATATTAAAAACTATATTATGATTTAGGTTTTAATTTAACTATATATGTACATATATATATATATATATATGTATATATATATATATATATATATATATATATATATATATATTAACATAAAATATTACACAAATTATATATAAAAAAATTAATTCTTAAAAATCTTAAAAACACTATTTATAAATACTTTAATTAATTAATAATTTATTATTTACTAATAGCTACAACGTACAAGATATATAATTTTAACTTATATAAATATATATATAAATTAAAAAACTGTTCAAAAAATAAAATAATATTATTTTAATTTATTTTATCAAAAACATGAATTTAATTAAAAATTTAAAAACGTAATTTAACAACATTTTTTTCTTTAATTGTTTTAATGCATATGTACATTAATCAGGTTAAACATTTTATATTACTTACTAGTTTTGTCTGTAAAATAAATGTATATTAACATTATAATTTATTGTATTATGTAAACATTATTATTCAATTTAAAAAAAATTTATATTTTAATTACAAAAGCTACTGGAATGTGGTACAATTTAGAAATTTAATATAACAAATATCATATTTACGTTTAAAACTAAAGATAGAGAGTTAACTAAATATTGTAATGTTAATTTAATATTACAAAATGTTCTCTTAATAATATTGTACCAAATAATAAACATATTTTTAAAAAACATACATATATATATTATAATTTTCAAAGATTAATATATATAATTTATTGCTTTTACTGTGTAAAAATAATTCAACCTTAACTACCTGTCCTCAATCCTAAACAAACAAATTTTACAATGCAATTTATATATATATATATATATATATATATATATATATAATAAACAAACAATAATTTATATT
>JAKXYG010000437.1:0-107860 GCA_025895645.1 Cardicola forsteri
TATATTGGCCTAATGTAAGCTAGTTTCCAGACGTCCGAAAGTTTACCACTAACTAGGGACAAGTTAAACAAGTAGCTAAAAACTGGTGCTAATATGTCGGCACATTTTTTTAGGACTCTAGGACAAATACCGTTAGACCCGCATGAGCTATATTTTAAATGCTTAAAATGTTTGCTGATCATGCCATTAGTAATTTCAAAATTTCTGATAATAATAGGGGGGTTGGGAGAGCAAATGGCATCCTTATCTCCAGTGCAAAAAAACTGACTTAAAGTACTCCTTAAATGCATCACATGTATTTACAGTTGATAAAGGTAAACCGTTACAATCCTTAAGAAAAGGAAGAACACATCCTAAAAAACGTTTTTTTTTAATAATTTTTTTTAATAATTTTTTGCCCTAAAGAGTAAAAAGCCAAGTTTGTTATTTTAAATCTTTTTATGGCAGTTACTACTTGATTTCGAGTATCAATGTACTTGTGATAAAAACACGACAATTTCGTAGCTTTCCACTTAGAAAACGCAATATATTCCTTTTCTGAAGTAAGCGCTTGATGCGGCTAGGAAATAAATTTTTTATAAGGGGCGGGGGTCTTACAGGGGATAAATATTCTGATACCATAATTAAAAAGTCCTCTTATATGGGAATATAAGCTATTTACATTGTCAAGATCATGTAAATTCCAGCTTGCAAGTTAAAAAACTCCCATAATCCATTAAAATCCGTCTTTCTGAAATCCGCGAGGGGTAATGGGTCACGCATTTGCAGTTTAGAGATATGAGAGGGGAAATAAATAGGGAAGGATAAGACTGCATGATCATTCCTTCCTAAGAGAAAACGGATTTTTATAGAGTCTACTAAGGATGGAACATTAGTAAAGATAAGGTCTAGACAAAATGGAATGCATTCAGCTCTAAATCTGGTAGGGGAACGGACATGCTGTTGGAGGGCATTTTTAATACTGTACTTGAGCAGACCAGTTAATCGAAGGGGCATTAAAGTCATCCATTATTACGATGTACTTGTGAGGAAAGAAAGAGAGAAAAATAGTACATTTATTAAATCTTTATCAGAGGTCTTTGCTTAGGAAAGGGGTCTGTACCGAATAGAAAAAAGAGTTGATTTTCCTGAAGCCAGTGGAATTTCTAAATGCAATGTTGCGGATTAGAGAAAACAGGTTTGAGAATGGAGAACTGCATAGTGTCTTTGATGTAAAAACTGCAGCCTCCAGATTTACCTCTATTTAAATCCCTTCTTACAGTATTGTACCCATGAATATTGATTTCACTATTTAATATATATTCAAAAAGCCAAGTTTCCGTAACCCCAATGATATGAGGTTCATAAAAAATGGCCATACTCTTAATCTCAACTAACTTGTTTCTAAGGCTTAATGTATTTGTGTACATCACTCTGAAAGCTAGGAAGTTCTTAATATTGGTGTATTTTGTCATAGCTGGTGTCTTACTGAGACGAATGAAGGACTCCAAGGCGAATGGGTAAAATTCTGGTCAGGTGTATCAAGTCGTAAAGGCGTTAGGCTAACTATAGGGAATCTGGTATTTAGTATATAATTGTGAATATGGTTTAGTGAACTTGGAGGCTTAGACCGTTTTTTTTGGGGGCAGATCTTTAAACAATTTAAAGTATGAGGGTAGCGAGTTTTTAATACTGGGTCAAGTCTTTAAAATATCTAATACATATTGGGGCGATGGGAACTTAACTAGTAATGGGGGGCAGTGTGAGTTATTTTATAATGTATTCTATTAACTAAGAAAAAGGCATTTGATAAAAAATCTCTTTAAAAATATCGGAGATGATTTGATTACAGTTTATTACTGTTTCCTTTTATGATTATGCTGCAAAATTTTTGATAATCAGTGATAAAACTTTTAGAAGCATTGATGATCACATTTTAAGATAATCTTAAAGCACAATTTGCTACTGCATTTGCTGGGCAGAATTTTGCAATATTATTTTTTAAGTCCCTTATTTTTTTGTAAAAATTCTTTATTTCTATTTGAAGATGCATCAATTTGCTCTGCAAAAGCAGCAATTTGCTTGCATTTTTTAATATTGTTAGAATTTAAATTATCTTCTAAAAACTTATATATATTCGGATGCTCCGAATCTATTATTAAGCTTACACTTTTTGTGCAGGCATTCCTTACATAAAAAGTTTTTTTTTAATTGAACATAAAGGGCATAACTAGTAGCCGAGAAACTCGTACATCCTCCGTAAAACCATAGTTCACATGAGGAACATATCATCCCGATTTTCACTGATTAGGTACACCCACGCCATCCACAATAATTAGAGAATGACTCCATTTATATGTAAAACAGAAAAAATGTTAAAATAATAGTTAATTGCTAAATAATAAAACCAAAAATCGCGCGTAGTATTGGGATAGAATCGAACGAAAAGTGAAGTAAAAGAGTATAAATTTTAATTTAAAAAATTGTAATTATAATAAAAATAATTAAATTAATACCTTAAAAATTAAAAAAGTAAACCAAGAAAAACAAAAAAATAAATAAGCACATCAAAATTTGTATTACAGTGCAAAAGTACTGTAATAATTTTTAAGAGAATAATTAGTATCAAAATAAAATTACTTCCATTAAAATTTGTTCAATTAAGTTTAAATGTTTAAATTCTATACTGTTAAAACTAGTTTTTTATAATTGAATTATTTTAATATTATGTATTATATTATGGTAAATTTTTTAATTTCTTTTGCAATGTATTTTTAGTTAAACAATTTATTGCACAATTAATTTAAATTAATTTAATTTATTAAAGCACATTTTTAATAGTTAATTATATTATATAAATTATTTATTGCAAATAAATTATTTTATTTTTTAATAAAATTAGAATTTATTAAAATATCTAATATTAGCACCATATTTCAGTGGATTTTAAAGGTTACGTTAATGGATTTTCTTGATCGTGATGACCCTCCATCAAATTTTCAAGTTTGTACTATTATATTTTTATTTTTTAGGAAACTCGTAATGCATATGTTTCGATGGTAGATAATAAACGCAAAGATGAAAGTGTAGAGTTTGCATATGCGTTAGATTTATTAAAGTCTAAAAAAGTAGACGCATTACAGTTTTCATTAAATATATTTGAAAGTAGCTAATTTTATTATTTATTTTTAAGCTATATTTAACAGTACTAAATCTGATGGATTTCGTCGTGATTGTTTGTACTATATAGCAATTGCTCACACTAAATTGGGTGTATGATGTGGTTTATATAATTTTGTAGAATTATAAAAAGGCCGAAGAATGTTGTGAAAATATTTTGAAGATTCAGCCGCATAATTTTCAAGTTCAGGAATTGAAGAAAGAAATAGCAAGGCGTAATCGCAAAGGTAGTTAATATGAGTAAATTATTTTTCTATTTATTAAAGCTTGTGAAAGCTTTTCATTCATTTTGGTTGGTGACGTGGTCACCTCTTCATTATTTCCCATATTTATACGACATGTAGAACGATCGATTTCGATGGCTTTTGAAATCTGTGCGATACGCTTGCGTTACGTACCGGTTCAAAAGTACCGCTGTTTGTTCTGTTGCTACTTTGCATTCACATTTTGTTTTAGCTTTTGTGTCTTTGTTAGTGTTCTTACTGTCACTTTTTTTGGTTTACGTTTTGTTACGTTTGTCGTGTGACGGCGTCTCTATAAGCTTGCCATTTTTCACTTTTAAAGATTATTACTTAGCGTTGCTTTGCGGTGTTTTCGTTGTTACTATTTACTCTTCTAGATAATTTTGAATTACATCCGATCAGTGTGTGACCAATATTGAGCTATGTGGTTTTGGAGGGTGTAAGGAGTAAGTAGAATGTTCTGCATACTTTGCTAGAAATGGTTTCATGAAACTTGCCCTGGTCTTTCACTCTCTACCTATTCGAGATTCATCAATTGTAGCATTGATTTTAAATGCACAAACTTTCTTGGTGAAATCGAATTATTAGTTGATCTTCCCTCTTCGAAAGCTAGTTCAAATGCGATTGTGTATTCTACTCAAGATGTTAACTTTGAGCCCAAATTAGATGTCATTTTAGCTTTTACTATTAACAGTAATTCTGTCATCACCAAAATGAATGATGCCATACCTATTATACAGGGTCGCGAAGAGACATTTGAAGATTTCTCACATTATTTTAGTAGTGTGTCGCTAGGTTTTGGCATCCTCCCCTGTGACTCAAGCTGCTATTAGGCTTTCACAGGGTGAACTTTCATCAGCTGCCAAGCAGTTTGCTATTGATGCTAGGTCTTCCGATATAATTATAAAAGGGATTCCCGAGTCCGTTCTTAATTTCAGGGACCCAACTGCATCTAATTTTAAAATCTCTTGTGAGCTCCTCACCCAGCCCCCTCCCAAATTGTTGTCTCCTACAGTTCTCTATCAACTGTAGAGGATATTATCTATAACTGGCGTAACATCCCCAGTATCCAGGATTTATACTGACAAAGGATCTCTCGCACGAAGAATTCGAAGCTTTGATATCTAAAGATCTGTTACAAGCTAAATTATCTTTCTTTGTAGTTCAATTAACCCCGCTTAGATCAAATCATGATTCCCTCATTTCCGTTAGGATTTTCCCCAGGTGCCTTGGAATCACTCCCATATTCCAGCAATATTCAGTTTAAAACAATTTGCTCCACTCCTAATCCTCTAACTCCTTTAAAAATGTTTTGTACTAATACTTTAAATCTAGTTAATAAATTATTTGAAATCCAGGTTTTAGATTCTGACTATATTCCTCTTCTTATAGGCATCACAGAGATTTGGTTTACAGACGAAGTTTTAGATATTGAGATATCACTTTTTGGTTACAATATTGTACACCTTGACTTTGGAAAAAGCAGATGGTGGCTGCTTTTTCCATACAAAAAATAACCTGATTTCTCTATTGTATCTCTTCCTAAATTTGACCACCTGTATGGGTACGATTCTCTTCATGTTGCCATCCATCTCAGTGTCTCGATTTTTTCTATCCTTTACCGCCCTCTTCTCCAAGCAATCTGACGAAGTTCTTATTCAAGAACTTTATTCCTTAATTACTTTACCTCTAGAACTTCATTATCATGGGTGATTTTAATGCTCCTTATATCAACTGGTATTTACTTCGCTCCCCTAAGGTTTTTGATTCCAATTTATTAAATTTCAGTTTTGAACATGCTTTCACTCGGTATGTTCTATCCCTTACTGGATAAAGGTCTGCCACCACTCCATCCTATCTGGATTTAGTTTTTACGCATAACTCTCTAAAAATTGATTCTATCTCTTATTTATCTCCTAGGAAGAAGCGACCAATTCCTTTTTTCTTTTGATGTGTTTGTTCCCTTCTCCTCTGACCGTGTGTATAATTTAATTCACAATCCTATACCTGACTTTCATAAGGCTGACTTCATTGGTATGAGGTTATATCAAAGTAACTTTAATTGGAATTTTTCCCTCAAAGGAGACGTAGAGTCTTCATACTCCTATTTTATTAACGTTATTCAGGAAGCTATTAGGATGTTCTTAGACACAATATGCCCAAGTTTTCCCGACACCTTAAAAAAATGTTTGCTAAAACATAGCGAAGTATTTAATCTTTGGAAAATCTCGGGTCTGCTTAAGCTTCTCCAAAATGCTCAATCTGATAAAAGCGTTTTATGTAAGTATATAAAAACTATTTCAGTTCTGTTTTTCATTCTACTAATCCATCCTTATCTTTGCAGAATCCTTTCTTTAGCATCACCCCCATTTTTTAATACCTATCAGGTATTTAAGCAGTTATCTAAACTGAATTCCTCTTGTGATCCTGACGGTATTTACCCTAGAATTTTTTCAAAATGTTCAAACGTAGCCCCTGTTCTCTCACAACGTTTTTGTCTTTCCCTTCAGAGTGATTGCTTCCTCAAATTTGAAAGCAAGCGTTTATAAGACCTATCTATAAATCGGGTGATAGATTTGTCTCTGATAATTATAGACCTATCAGCATCCTCTCTACTCCTAGTAAAGCTCTTGATAGATTACTCAAGGCTCATATAATAGAGTTTATTTCTAAAAATATTCTAATTTGTCCTTCACAGCATGGTTTAATGCCACAACGATCCTGTCTTACAAACTTATCACATTACACTAATAGCCTTACTTCCCCATTAGACCATACTCCTGTCAATATTTCGACTTTGCTAAGGCTTTTGACAAAGACTCCATTCTTTATTATTGGATAAGTTAAAGTCTTGGAATTGTACTTCTCTTTGCATGATTGGATAAGAGATTATCTTCACCTGAGGAATTTTAGAGTTAGACTAGGCAGTGACCTATCTAGTCCCTGTGGGATATCCTCAGGTGTTCCCCAAAGGTCGGTTCTTGGTCCATTGCTTTTTACATTTTTATTAATGACTTGCCTTTTAGTAGTTCAGTCTAACATCTTGCTTTATGCTGACTATGTTAAGATTTGGGGCTTTAACCCTAAGATTTTACAGTAAGACATTTTCAACATTCAGGATTGGGCATCCAAAAATGCGCTGCCTTTTAATTTTTCTAAATGTACTCGTATCAATTTTGGGGGACCTTCGGGCAATATCTTCAGAGCCTCTGCCCCAAGTGATGTTGTCATCACCTCAGTCCAATTTATTAAAGACCTAAGTGTAACTTTCACTCCCTCCCTCGTATTCTCAACGCATGAAACTGCAGCTACGCAAAAGGATTTTAGGCTTATCAATTTGCTTTAACGTAATTTAGGTAATATTCCTCCAGCTGCGTACTTTTACTATATACGTTCTGTATAAGGCCTCACATTGAACTCTATATTCAACTTACGTCCCCCATCCTTGAAGGAGATATCTATCGTTTAGGTCAAGTTCAAAGGAGGGCCTCCAAAAGACATCAGATTCTTCTGCTCCCACCACAGATATTTTGATGTTTCAGAACCAATAATCAAAAGGAGTTTCTCCTATTCAACTCGTAATTTATCCTGCACATAAAAAAATTATTGACAAAATTTTTAATTAGTATTTTTTAAACATGTTTATTATTGGTTTTTCATTATGAAGGTACTCACTGATATATGTTTTATTTAGTAATGTAAATGGTATTAATTTTTTAAAAACTCAATTTAGTAAATGTGTTGAACATTTTACTGGTTTTTGTTATTTTAAAAACATTTTATAGTAATATTAAATTTTTATTAAGAGTGCTTGCGATTAAGGTTTAATTTTTATTGGCACATTTTAATACTCATAATCCTAAGACTTAAGTAATACCTGTTTTAATTTTATGATGATTGTATGTCCATTTTTATGCTCCATTTAGTATATTATGGATTCAGACTAAATCTGACGATGTGTCAAACATACAGCGCTGTAAATGAACTTACATCTTGACTTGTTAGTGTAAACACACACAAAGTACCTAGAAAATATCTCAGCTAACTGATACAAGTCTGAGATAAATCAGGTTTTCTCGTTTGTTTTTGCGTATAGTGGTGTGTATCAGTCAAGAAAATGTTTGCCACTTATTGTAAGGTTGTCTTCGTGTATGAAGTTATGTGAGACGATTATTGGAAATTTTTTTCGAATGTGCAAATTGTGGAACGATATGTCATAAACTAATTGAAAATTGATGGAAATGATTTTTAAGTGGTTTATTAAAAGACGAGGGGATTTATTACACAACTATTTACAAACCAATTTACTGGTTGAACAGACTAACTCTTTCTCACTGTGCAAAACATTTATTTTAGAGATGCATTGATGGCATCCTGAACTAGATGTATCCAAGTTGTTAGATTAACAGCAGGCACCGTGTATAGCGGTATAACTAGGTTTCGCTTTGGTGGAAATGTGCAAGCATGCACCCATGGTACTTAAAAGATATCTTAAAGTATATATGTACTATATGTAGCCCTTGGGTAAAGGGAGATAACTCATAAAATATCTGGGAACCTGGTCAATTTTCACAAATAATGGGGATGTCACAAAAATGCCATCTACTAACCAAGAAATTTTGTTACTCCCATACGCTTGTTACGTTCATCAAGCCATCGAGATCCATCGTTTAATATACTGTACAAATAAAAATAATAATCACCAATTTAAAAATTTTTATAAAAACAAGTTGATATATTCTGTTTCTGTGGTATAACATTTGATAATATTTTTACTCTTAGTAGTTCAGTGTAATTTAATAAAACAAATAAATTTTTATAATACCTTGAAATTATTTTTAATGTGCAGTTGTTTTTCCAACTTAATATATTTTTAGATGGCTTGATTGGTTTGACTGCTGCTGGAACTATTTTTGCTACTGCGTTAGCGGGATTGGCAATTGGTATTGGTCTTTCTAAAAGGCGTTGATTCAATAAGAATATCCTTACATTTGTTTTTATTTTTATAAATGACTTTTTTATATTTTGTGTTTATTAAATTTCATGATTTTAAACAAACGATTAACATATTCAGAATTTTATTTTATGATTGTCATTGTAATTAATCCCCAATGGAATTATAACCTTGTTTTGGTTTTGGGGCTTGTGCTTTTTGTTCATTCTTAAACTTACACATTTCGAAAGTTGATGTTTTCAGACGTTTTGATATTTGGACTACCCTAGGTGATAATAACCCGAAAATGATGAAAAAATGTGCAAATTAACTTGTAGGCGTCTCCACACAACTCTTATTCTGATTACTTGCACTTTCTTCACATTTGAAATGCGTGTATTGTCAGGCTGGCCCAGTATTCGTTCTAATTAACCGGTGTTTGTATAACTAGAGTGAATGCGCAACTTAAAACTATAGACACCCTTAGATGCTAATGATCCTGAGGATTTGAGTAATGCTTATAAAGTCTCAATTTCCAATGATGGTGATATTTCTGACTGTTAGACCTCCACGTGGTGCATCTGGACTAGATGCCCTAAGCATCTACACCAATAACAGCAGGGTCCGAGTGCACAGCGGTATAACTGGGCTTCCGCTACGGCAGGTTGGTGCGAACATACAGCCAGGATACTTAAAAGGTATCTAAATGTATACGTATACCATATGTAGCCCTTGGGCTAAGGGAGATAACCCTGACAAAATCAGGCGGCATCGTCAATCTTTGCGAACAGTGGCGACGTCACAAGGATGCCGTCTACCAGCCAAGAAACTTTGTTATTCTTCTACGCTTGTCAAACCATCGAGATCGATCGTTCTACATGTCGTATAAATATGGGAAATAATGAAGAGGTGACGCCACGTCACCAACCAAATTAAAAAATAACAACTATCCCTATTGTCGAACTTACCCTTTTAAGATTGGATAACACTAAGGTACCAAGGTTTCGTGTACCACACCAGAGTTACCCTCCTGTCCCTATTCTCCATCGCCTCCGGCAGTTATTCTTACAATTTACACTTCTGCATTAGGATTTACTAAACTGATACCTAAGTCTTATGCTAAATGATCCTGAGGATTTGAGTAATGCTTATAAAGTCTCACTTCAATGATGGTGATACTCCTGACTGTTATTCCTCCACGTGGTGCATCCTGGACTAGGTGCCTGTAGGCATTCTAGACCAATAACAGCAGGGACCGAGTCCACAGCGGTATATCTGTTTCACTGGACTTCTGCTCAGTGAAGGGGTGTTAGCATACACCCTAGATGCAAAAAAGTATCTTAAGGTATTCTTTTACCATATGTAGCCGGTTAGGGTAAGGGAGTTCACCCTGACAGAAAATCAGGCCTCAGGTCCTTATCTTGTGCAAACAATTATGAAACTTCGATCAACCACTTTTGAACCTGTTCGATACGCTTGCGTGACGTTACGGTTCAAAAGTAGCTTGTTTTTTGTATTGCTCACTGTTTCTCGTGTTCGCTAATTGTCGTTTTTGCGTATTGGTGTATTTTTGTGTATTGTATTTTGGCAGTTTTGGTGTTAATTGTTACTTGTTTACTGTGCGTCGTGCGGTAAACACATAGCACTGTGTTCTTTATACGATTATTGCTAGTCTTTCCCTAGCGATAGTTTTTATCTTGATACCCTTTTGTTCGTTTTTTTGTTGTTTTTGCATTCTAGATCCCTAAATGATGCATGCCTCAAATTCTTTTATTTGCGGCCTGGAACGCTGCAAAAAATCTGTGAAGGTTAGCATCCTCTGTGCAATCTGTAGTAACTGGTTTCGTAAGGCTTGCTCCGGTTTATCGTCGGCGCATTATTCGCAGCTTGAAAATAGTCCTTTGGACTACATCTGTATTGGTAACCTTTATTAATCCCTCTGCTAAAGATGACGTGTTATCCAGTTGATCTAGCGTCAGACCCGACTTCCCTGGTATTAGGTTAACTAGAAACCTTTCTTTAGCCGAACGCTCCTCTAAGAGCTATAGTTCCTGGATCCCTGTTGGTAACCCAGTTCCCTTAGTTCAATTGTCTTCACTACGACTTGATTCCTTTGATGCACCAAATTTTCGGATCCCACTCCGGAGTCAAAACTCTCCCCGGTATTACATCGGTTTCGACAACTATCCCCTCTTCTCCCCCTCGCTTTTGGATTAAGTTCTTTTATACAAATGCACTAAATCTTAGAAATAAATTGTTTGAGATTCAAGATCTGACGACATCCTCTTCTCCGTATATTATAGGGATCACAGAATCATGGCTAACCGAGGACATTCTTGATAGTGAAATAGTGGTTAAAGGGTATAACATTGTCAGGAAAGATTATTAAAAAGGTAACTGTGGTGGCTGTATTTTTTATGTTAGAGATGATATTGCCTTTCCCACCCTCTCCTCCCGTCATAGTAGTCTGCGTGTAGATTATGACATATTAACTTTAGTTCTGGGTTCCCACACTGTTTGCTCCTAGTCTATCGCCCCTCTCTTACTAATGCTACAAATAACTTACTTCTACAAAATCTTTAATTTATCTTTTTCAAGCACCAAATCCTTATGGAGGACTTTAACAGCCCATCCATCGATTGGCCTTCTCTCTCTGGATTCTCTAGTATCTTTGATAGTAATCTCCTCAATCTTAGCATCGAATATGCTTTACACAGCATGTTTCCTCTCCCACTAGGTATAGGATAGGTTCCTCCCCTTCTTGCCTTGATCTTATTTTTACAAATGATGCCTCCCCTATTAGTCAAATCTTTTATCTTCTTCTGCTAGGTATGACTATAGCTTTTTTTATTTAAAATTTTTTTTCTCCTTTGCCGCTAACAATTCATTTCCTAGTCTGGCTCCTATTCCTGATTTCAGGAAAGCTGACTTTTCTAAACTTTGTAGTTACTTCAAGTCTGTAAATTGGGACTCCATTTATATAAACAACATTGAAGCTTCCTATTCTAATTTCTTAGACATATTTAATGAAGGGATTAAACTCTTTGTTCCTTTTCGAGTTCCTTCCCACTCGAAGCCTCAGCTCCCAAGGTTTATAGTGAGGTCCATTGCCAAACATAATAAAGCTTTCTTTTTGTCGAAATCGGTCTATCTCCCTTGTCTCCATTATGCGTACCTTTCGGAAAGGAATAACTGTTCTAATCTAATCAAGGCCTTTAAAGATAAAATGCTTTTCAAGCTTTTAAGCAGGGCTTCCAAAAACAGAAGCCTCCTTTTTAAATTTATTAAAGACAAAAGGTCAACTAAACTCTCTCTCTCTTGTCTCAAAGATGATAAGAGGATTCTATTGTCCAGGGTATCGGCTTGCAATAGTTTTCGAGATTATTTTAAATCAGTTTTCCAAACTACTAGCTCACATTGTCCTCAATTTTCTGATCCCTTTTTCACCATAATTTTTTGCACCCCGATGCTTTCACTGTTTTTACTATTCTAACAAGTCTCAAATCTTTCTCTTGCGGACCCGATGGCGTTTTTCTCAGGGTCCTCAAGGAATGCGCGGAGGTTCTTGCATCTCATCTAAGTTATATCTTCAATCTTTCTTCCTCCACCGGTTGCATCCCTGGCATCTGGAAAATGGCGTATATAAGGCCTATTTATAAATCGGGATGCAAGTTCAAACTAGAAAGCTTTAGACCAATTAGCATCCTATCATCCCCGAGTAAAATAATGAAAAGGCTTGTTAGGTCTCATATCCTTAATTACATCACCAAATTAAATTCTATTAATCCTGCTCAACATGGCTTTCTGCCCCGTAAGTTCTGCCTAACTAACTTAATAACCTATACTAACAGCATTTCTTCAATCCTTAACTCCAGCCCTTCAGTGGATGGTATTTACTTTGACTTTGCGAAAGCCTTTGACAAAGTCCCCCATGATCTGCTTATAGGCAAGCTTAGGTCGTTTGGCATCATTGGACCTATCCTTTCCTATATCACAGATTTCTTATTCAATCGCTCCTTTAAGGTTAAGTTGGAAGAAGATCTATCTTCTTGTAATATTACCTCTGGGGTTCCCCAAGGCTCAGTTTTAGGCCCCCTTTTATTCATTCTTTACATCAATGACTTACCATTGGTTGTCAATTCTAATATTCTTTTATATGCTGACGATGTTAAAATCTGGAGTTCCAATCCAGAAGTCCTACGTTACGATATTTTTAGTATTAATAAATAGGCGCTTGATAACTCTCTCCCGTTGAATCATTCTAAATGTAAGCATATTTCTTTCGGTAAGCCATCTGGAAATATCTTCAAAATGGAGCCAGACTAGGAGACAAGAGAGAGAGAGTTTAGTTGACCTTTTGTCTTTAATAAATTTAAAGAGGAGGCTTCTGTTTTTGGAAGCCCTGCTTAAAAGCTTGAAAAGCATTTTATCTTTAAAGGCCTTGATTAGATTAGTACAGTTATTCCTTTCCGAAAGGTACGCATAATGGAGACAAGGGGAGATAGACCGATTTCGACAAAAAGAAAGCTTTATTACTGTTTGGCAATGGACCTCACTATAAACCTTGGGAGCTGAGGCTTCGAGTGGGAAGGAACTCGAAAAGGAACAAAGAGTTTAATCCCTTCATTAAATATGTCTAAGAAATTAGAATAGGAAGCTTCAATGTTGTTTATATAAATGGAGTCCCAATTTACAGACTTGAAGTAACTACAAAGTTTAGAAAAAGTCAGCTTTCCTGAAATCAGGAATAGGAGCCAGACTAGAAATGAATTGTTAGCGGCAAGGAGAAAAAAATTTTAAATAAAAAAAAGCTATAGTCACTTTTACCTAGCAGAAGAAGATAAAAGATTTGACTAATAGGGGAGGCATCATTTGTAAAAATAAGATCAAGGCAAGAAGGGAGGAACCTATCCTATACCTAGTGGGAGAGGAAACATGCTGTGTAAAAGCATATTCGATGCTAAGATTGAGGAGATTACTATCAAAGATACTAGAGAATCCAGAGAGAAGGCCAATCGATGGATGGGCTGTTAAAGTCCTCCATAAGGATTTGGTGCTTGAAAAAGATAAATTAAAGATTTTGTAGAAGTAAGTTATTTGTAGCATTAGTAAGAGAGGGGGCGATAGACTAGGGAGCAAACAGTGTGGGAACCCAGAACTAAAGTTAATATGTCATAATCTACACGCAGACTACTATGACGGGAGAGGGGTGGGAAAGCAGCAATATCATCTCTAACATAAAAAATACAGCCACCACAGTTACCTGTTAATAATCTTTCCTGACAATGTTATACCCTTTAACTCACTATTTCACTATCAAGAATGTCCTCGGTTAGCCATGATTCTGTGATCCCTATAATATACGGAGAAGAGGATGTCGTCAGATCTTGAATCTCAAACAATTTATTTCTAAGATTTAGTGCATTTGTATAAAAGAACTTAATCCAAAGCGAGGGGGAGAAGAGGGGATAGTTGTCGAAACCGATGTAATACCGGGGGAGAGTTTTGACTCCGGAGTGGGATCCGAAAATTTGGTGCATCAAAGGAATCAAGTCGTAGTGAAGACAATTGAACTAAGGGAACTGGGTTACCAACAGGGATCCAGGAACTATAGCTCTTAGAGGAGCGTTCGGCTAAAGAAAGGTTTCTAGTTAACCTAATACCAGGGAAGTCGGGTCTGACGTTAGACTAACTGGATAACACGTCATTTTTTAGCAGAGGGATTAATGAAGGTTGCCAATATAGGAAGGGATGAGTAGGGACGCTTGCAAGTAAGCTTACAAATTTTTAGACCTGAGGCTTCGGGACAGCGCTTGGTGATGATACTCGTAACGTAATTCTTAAAATCAATAACGCTATCCTTAACTCCTTTGACAATTAGATTACAGTCTCTTTTGGAGTCTAAAACGTGCTGCTTGGCGGCTGCAAGAATTTCCTCTTGAGAAAGTTTTAATACTGATTGTTTGAGTAGATTTTAATGGGAGAGTTTACAGGGACAACATCAACTGCCCCTGGATTGATCCTTAAAGAAAATCGCGCAAACAATGCGAGAACGGAAGACGATTAAGTGTATTCGCTGCTAGGTGCAATATGGTTCTCACGAACACATTTTTCCAACATTCCACGAAACATTTGACAACATTTCGTTTAAGTTGTGATAGATACTCTTCTCAAATTGATTACGTTCTGGTTAACAAACGCTGGTTTAGTGCAATAAAGAATTCCCGCGCATACATAGGTTGCCGAACATGAAGCGAGAATGACACCGATCATTCGCTTGTTTCATGTTCACTTTATCTACGTCTCAGAGTGACAAAGGCTAGCCCTAAAATTCATGCTCCGAATTATTCTCTACTAACACACAGTGACTATGCTGACAAGTTCTCCAAAGCCTACTTATTAGCTCTAGCTGTTGCAAGTTGCAGTATGGGAATAAATCGACCATGAAATATTTTGAAACGAAAAATCGACTTAACTAGTTTGGTGCTCCCCCGTTTAGCCAACTTTAAAGGACCAAACTGGTTGTCTACCAATTTTCCATATCTTTATACACAAGCAAAGATATCTACGAGAAAAAGAGAAGCAAGATCATTACGTGCGGAATTTTGAAAAAGTTATGACGAGGATGAACAAAGACACTGGGATTCTGTAGCAGATGAGCTAGAGGTTTCTGCTCGCCATAATGACAGCGGAAAATATACAAAAAATTGGAACAACTCTGCCGTGGTAACAAAGTTAAAGTTGGATCATCTGGCATTTCAAACGAAGACTGGTTACTTTACTTTAATTCAGATTTTAAACCATCCTGAAATCACAACAGGCTGGCTGCAAGATGAATCCAATCTTGACACAGTTCCTCCGGCAATTTATCCAATCTCCGTAGAACCTCCAACTGTTGATGATATTATGCACATATGCGGTAAACTCAAAGGTAGGAAAGCCGCCGGATTTGACAGGAATTCCTACATATGTCTTCAAATACGGTCCCTCGCGGCTTACTGAAGACCTTTATGGCATCATAACGGATTTCTGGACAACTGAGCAGTGCTCTGAAAACTGGCACCGTGCTAATATTGTTCCTGTTAACAAGAAAGGAGATTGGCAAATACCTGCTAACTACAGAGGCATCAGCTTACTTTGCATAGCTGCCAAAATTGCCACCTCAGCAATAGTTGAACGGATCCGCCTGGAAAGAGAGCAAACCACTCATCCTAATTAAACGGGTTTTTGTTCTGGTATGGGATGCATCGATCAAATTTATACGCTTTGACGCATTCTTGAATTTTGGGAAAAGTTTCAGCGTTCTACGTATGTAGCATTCATTGACTACTTTTTAGCCTTTGACTCGCTGAACAGAAAACGACTCTAGATAGCTATGTTACGTGATGGAACCCCGATGAAACTTGTAAATCTCCTACGTGTTTTGTACAAGAACTCAACTGCTGTAATCCGCAATTGCAACAGATCTACTACAAAGCCGTTTGAAATTTGTAGTGGTGTTTGGCTGCTAAGCGCGTTTGGAAAACTTGTTAATCCATTATGGAGACGAAAAAACATCAATACAAAGACAAAAATGAACATTTTCTCTTCATTGGTTCGCACAGTGCTTTTATAGGCAGCTGAAATCTGGATTCTTACAGGGTCTGAGATTATGAAGCTTAACAAATTTAAGGCAAAATGTCTCAGATACATTTGGCACAACACTCATTTGCATTATTCATATCAAGAGACTAGACAAAAAAGATCAGTATCCACCTAATTTGAGATGACCTCCAATTCCATAAACTTCCTTCCTTAGTATCGCGACAACGTAGATTGCGCTGGTTTGGTCACGTTCTTTGTAAAAATCCTAATGCAATCTCACGTTCAGTAACTTTGGCTTGTCCAAATGCCGATTGGAAGAAAAGGAAAGGTGGTCAGAAACGTACTTGGATGGACGCTGTTCGGGACAATCTTCATTTTATTTTGGCCGGGACTTTATCTTGGAAACAATGGCAAAGTCGCTAGACTGACATATCTGTGCTCGCCTCCAAAAACTAATAAAGAGGTGGCTTTGCCACCAACTTTTGTTGTTGTTGTTGTTGTTGTCTTAAAAACAAATTAATAGAAATTTAAGAATTAGTAGTGTTATCTCTACCACACAGAAATGACCAAAACCGGGCTTACGAAAAACATTCTGGATAATAAAATATTTGTAAAAGAATATACCATAATCAGGCGAGGCTCACAAAAGTAAATGTTAAGATTGTGTTTTCTGTATTAGAGAAGACTTTGCATACTCTACTGCTCCCTTATTACGCTATTTATCAGAGTGAGTACAATTTTGTGCATTTATGATTTTAGACTTTGTGCTTTTTAATTTACCGTCCTTCTTTAGTCACCAAAACCTCTAATGAAGTACTTATGTGTTCTTTTGGTCTAGCAAACCTGGGTGGACATGAGTTCAAATACAACCATTAGCAATAAAATGTGAGTCCACGTTCGACTTTGCTAAAATGTCTACTGCTAAAAGACGCTTTTCGTAAAACATTTAAAATAGCAAACAAAATAAAAAAATAATTAATTATAATACAAGAAATTTAGCGTATTCTATTTTAATCCTATGAACATTTTATCCTATTGGGGTACTTCAACTGTCTTTCCATAAACTGGCATTTACTTTCCGGTTTCTCTAATCAATTCAAAGGCAAACTCCTAAAACGTAGTATTAAACATGCTCTTGTTTAGCACGTACTTTCTCTTTCTAAGTATAGACTTGGTTTTTTTTACTCTTATCCTGATTTTGTTTTCGCCAATGACAATATCTCCCTTCTACCTTCTCTCGAGAAAATGATTATTCTCTTCTATCCTTTGAAATTTCTCTCTCTATCTATGTTTTCAGGATTTTTTACGAGTTGAGTAGGCCAAAACGCCTTTTAGTACTCGGTTATCAAATTTTCAAGGGAGAAAATGAAATGGATGGTGAGGTAAAGGGGGATTAGTGACAAAAAAATATATTTGAAATCAAGATAAAATCAAGTTAGATAGTGGAAGTTAACAATTATGAAAAACGAACAAAAATTACAAATATACAAAATATTACAATGCAAAAACATTGCAATAATCTTTAAATAAAAAAAGAGAAAAGAATGAATAACGCTCTAATGGACGTGTAGCGTGACGCGCGCCTCATCTAGCGAATGTTGAAGATAAGCAAGTGCACAATACTATTGTTATCCCTAAATTTAGAAAATCTGATTTCCGTAAACTACTTTTTTTAACAACAGCTATCTGGAATCCATTATGACAATAATCTATAACTAGTTGACTCCCTTTTTTTAAACTAATTATTGAATGTATTAAACAGTTTGTTCTTTTCAGGATCCCTATCCATAATGGACCTAAACTCCCGAAGTATATTGTCCAAGCAATTCAAAACCAAAACAAGGTTTTTTTATGAAAATTAACTAAGCTCCCCTTTCTTCAATGTGCTTACATATTGACTAAGAGTGAATACGCTAATTAAATTAAGTTGTTTAAAAATAAGTTGTTTTAAAATAAGTTCCTCAATAGAGCCACAGATAATAAAAGCATTTTTTTTAAATTATTAAAGACAAACGGTTATCTGAGAAATCTCTACCTTGTCTTAAAAATAATAAAGGAAACTTGTAACAGATTTCGAGACTACTTCTACTCCATGTTTCAGGAATTTACTACTCATTTCCCCAATTATCTTAACTCTACCTCCACTATAAGGCCTTTCACTTTGACGGTCATGTCCTTAAATATTTATGTAGTTTTAAGTCAGCCTTATGTGGAACTGATAAGGTTTATCCTAGAATTCTTAAAGTATGTGCAAACATTTTAGTCCTTCAACCAACCCAAATTTTCTCTCTTTTTTCTACCTTTGGCCGTATTTTTAGCATCTGGAAATTATACAAATCGAGTAGTAAATTCACAGTTGAAGGCTTTAAACCAATTAGTACATTATTCACCCCTAGCAAAAAAATGGAGAAGTTAGTTAAGACTCATATACTTGACTTTATCATACAATTTATTATCATTAACTCTACCCAGCATATATTTATGCCCATTAGTCTTGTCTTACTGATTTGATGACCTACACAAATATTGTATTTAGCATTCTCAATATTAGTCTATCAATCGATGCCACCTACTTTGACTCTGCAAAAGCTTTTAACAAAGTACCTCATGATTTGCTTTTAGTTAAACTAAAATCATTGGTCCTTTCCTAACTTGGATTACTGACTTTCTATCTGATTGTTCTTATAAAGCCCGACTGAGAACATATTTATGCCTTGTCATATTATGCCAAGAGTCCCCCAAGGGTAGGTATTAATTTTATTGTTATCCATTCTTTTTATTAATAAGCTACTGTCAGTAGTTCAATTTTTAATGATTTTGACTCCAAGAAGCTACATAGCGGAATCACTAATTAGGCAGTGAGGCAATTTGACAAGCACCGTCGCTTGTGGCAAGGTTGCGTAGATTTTGTACTAGTCGCTAAAACCCAAAAACGTCTATACTGATTACTTGAAATTATAAATAAAACGTAAAACACTAAGGAAAACGCTTATTTCCAAATATACCGGGTTAAAATAGGGAAAATATCAAAAATCAATATAGAAACGTGGTGACTGAATAAAGAGTGGATGTATCAATTGTTATCTCATTATTATTATCAAAGGTTGTTTATATAGCCGTTTCCATTAATAACACTTTGCAAGTTTACAGGTTTGAAAAACGGTTTAATTAGGTCAGGGACCTTTTGGCAACACGTTTCTTGACATCGATTTTATCGGTTGTAGGGTATAAACATAAAAGAAATAATGGAATATATTAGCAGTAAAAAAACAATAATTAAAAAATGGTGTTAATAATAAAAGAGATAGAAGATAAGTAAAAACAGGGAAATGGGATAAGAGGAAATTGGATATAGAAGAAACAAATAACAGAGGAAAAATAGGACAAAAGGAAAGTAGTAAACTAATGTGTACGATTAGAAAGGAAAACTTTGTCATAATTATTTTTGAAGGAAGAAAGGTTAGGGGAGTTGACAATATGGCTAGGAAGACGATTCCAGGCATTAATGACCCTATGCGAGAAACGATGCAGTTTAAGTCGAGACTTTGTTCTGGGTTTAAAAAGCTTAAATCTGTGTCCCCGCAAAGAATGAGCTCTGGTGAGTATAAACAGTTTTTTTTTTTGGTTTGAGTGAATTAACTGATAGACTAGAATAAGATCACCTCGAAGTCGCCTCTGCTTTAATGGGAAAAGATTTAAATATTTAAGTCTGAAGTTATATTTTTCGTTTTTGAGGCCTTTAACTATTTTAGTAGCTCGGCATTGGATTTTATCAAGAAGGACCTTATCTTTAGTTAAGATTGGGGATGTAATTTGGGAGCAATATTCTAAGTAAGGTCGAATATAATTAGAATAAAGAATTTGAAAACAAATAGGGGTTAAATAGGAAAAAGTTATTTTAAAGAATTTAATAAGACTAAAGCATTTTTTAGCGGTACGGGAATGGTGTTCACTAAAAAACAGAGAGGAGGAAAAAGTGACTCCAAGATCTTTAAAAAAGGGGACCTGGGTTATGGGAATATTTTTGTCAGTAAGATAGTATTTGTTCGTTGAAGTTTTACCAAAGGATAGGTAACAGCATTTGTTGGGATTAATAAGGAGTGCATTTTGAACTGACCAATTAAATAAATAAATAAATAAAAATAATTTATTACTCAAAAAAAGCTTTTACAATATTGCATTTTTTGAGGTACAAACCAATTTACAGGTCTGATCACAAACTATAAAATTTTTCAATATGTTGATATATATATATATATATATATAATTATTAATATATATTTAAATAAAATAAATATTGGCAATGTTATATACATTTTAAAAATAAGTGAATAATAGAAATGTACAATTTTAGTTTGTAGGTAATATTTACCCGTACAATTTAAACTAAAATAATTTGAAAAAGGTTTGGTTGCCATAAGTGGATTATTAGTAATTTGGGGGTTATATGAAGAGAAATGGATAAAAAAATGTAATCAATAGTTGAATAACGATAAACAAAATAAATAAAATAGTATTATGTTTTATTTAGATAGGCGAATTGCGACTTTTAAGTGAACAATATAATGTAACAAAATTTCTCATAGACCCACAAAATAATCAAACGTTGTATGATTAGTGATATTGGGGACAGTATAAATGTTAATGTATTTTTTTAAATTAGTTTTAAAAGCTTTAAAGCTTTGTATTTTTCTTAAATTGATTGGTAAATTATTCCATAATTTAGAAAATTTAATTAAGAATGTTATCAATGTCCGACTGTAGAGTAGAAGGATTTGTAGAACAGATTTTTAGGTCATCTGCATATAGTAAAAAATTAGACTGGACATGTAAAAAGATGTCACTAACAAAGATTAGGAAAAGTAGGGGGCCAAGTACAGAGCCTTGAGGGACCCCTAAAGAAATAGTTGAAGGTTCTGAAAGAATGTCAGCAATTTTCACCTTAAAAGATCTGCTTGTGAGGAAATCGGCTATCCAGTCAATTAGAAGAGAGCCAATCCCAATTTTAGCTAATTTATAAAGAAGCAGGGGGTGAGGGACCTAATCGAAAGCTTTAGAGAAACCCAAGAAAATCGTGTCGATTTGTGTGTTATATTTAAGGAGAGAAGTAATTGAGTTTGTAAAGGAAAGGAGGTTTGTGAGGCAAGAGCGTTTTGGAAGGAATCTATGTTGAACTACAGGTAGTAAATTGTGATCAAGGAGATAGGAGAGAAGATGTTGTTTAACTATTCTTTCCAAAATTTTACTGCAGGCTGATAGAATGCTTATTGGCCGATAACAGAAAAGATTAAATCTAGAACCAGACTTATGTATAGGTCTGATGTAGGCAACTTTCCAAACTGAGGGTAAGTTCCCGGATTTAATAGAGAGATTAAATATATATGTCAAGGGTGGGACCAATAAACTAGCAATCCCTAAGAATCAGGGGATAAATACCATCCGGACCTGGACTAGTGGTTTTTAGGCCAGTTAGATACTTTGCCACAAGGCTCCTTGTGATTAAAAGGAGAGATAGGGCCGGAGATGATGGGTTTGAAGCAAAGTTGGGAGATGGGGAGGAGGATTGGTATACTGAACTGAAATAATATTTTTTTAATTACAAGCGTCCCTGGGGGAGTATCATTGTTAATAAAATATTGCTTTTAGAATTTATATATTATTTTTATAATAAAATAAAATTGTTTGTTTTTTTGTTCCCAATTTTTTTTACAAATTGTCGCCGCTGCAAATTTAATATCTTGTTTTATGAAAACAGTTAGTAGACAAATAATGTGCTCGTTTCCTATTGGCTATCCTAATATCATGATGACACTTTCTAAAAAATTTCCCCTCTACCCTCATATTATTTTTATTGGTTAATTTAATTTGGATCTAAATAACCTTAAAATTGTTTATTTTATTTGTATGACCGGAAGAACTTGCCATAAGACATACCTATATCACTTTTTGATAAATCTGATAAGTTGATATAAAGGACATATTTTATTGATTTGTGCTTGTTTTTAGTTATTCTATTTATTATGAGGTACTAAATGTGTTATTTTTTAACTAAAATCTCTAATATGAGCTAGTACAACAAGCATTACAATTGCTGGACTAATTTTGAAAACAATTTCGAAGAGTTTGAAAAAAGTCATAAGAGATTTCTAAAAAAAATTTGAAAAAACGTGAGAATGACAGTCTTACCTTATATGTAAAATTTAATTCGTCCAAATTTTAAAATAAAAACTTATTAATGAATAACTAGATAATTTGTATGATAAATTATATATATTTATGGTAAATTATATATTTTTAAATACTTTACATTAATATTATTATTTAAAAATAATTAAAACATTGTTTAAATATATTTATTTGGTAAACACTATATCTACAAATCATGTTAATTTTATTAACCAATGATTATTATCTTCTATTTTTACTAAAAATGTGTAGGAGTTTAAGAGATTTTTCATTATCCAATCAAAAAAATTGTCAATTTTATTAACAAACCATTAATAAGTAGTTTAATTCTTATAATGAAATTTTATTTATAGATAATAAATGCTAATTTCTAATTAAAATAAATGATACTTCTATTTCCTTTATTTTTTTATTTTTTTAATTATATTTAAATAATTTTTTTAATCTTTATATAAATTTATATCATTTATTCTTTGCTTAATATTTATGTTAATTAATTAAATAATTAATTTCTATTTATATTATATTAAGTCAATTTTATCTTTAATTTTTTGAATACTTATAAAAATACTTGCATTAAATTAATATTACTCATATTTTAGCTTACTGTAATCATATGATTCACATGACTAAATCAGGTGACATTTATTCCTATTATTTAGCACAATACGTACTTTTTCAATAATGACTCATCATTTTGTGCTTATATTCTATACACTCTGTCTATGGCTATAATTACCTTATAAGTAAATTTTCTCACAACTCAAGTAAAATAACTGTTATCTATATGCACATAATTATGTATATTATCATGCTATATTATTATCATTTCTACACTAAATTGTATAAGTATACTATTGTTCTCATTTCTGGACATTTAAACTGTGATTATTAATCGATTACATTTAATCTTTATTTTTTTATTGATTAAAAGTACATTTAAATTCTTATTCTATATGTGAATATATGTGGGAATTTTTACATAAACTTTTACTTTATTTTTTAAATAATCAATAATCAATTTACTGATAATCATTCTTTAATACTTTACTAAATTAACAAAATAATTTATGTAGAATATATACATTTCTATAGACATCTCCATATCCCTTTAATTCTTTATTATAAAACGAACTGAATAATACTTTTAAATTTATTTTTTAGATTTATAAAAATATAAAAAATAGAATCAAATTTAATATCACAGTTTTATTCTGAATAGTTTGAATAATTTGGACAATCACATGTTCGTATTATTATTTAAAAATGCACATGTAATAGCATTGTCAATACTATTAGTATCTATTTCATTGTTAATTGTCTTCTCCATGCATTCAATGAAAATGTTTATGGCTGTTATATTCCCACTAAAATTAATAGTAATTAAATAAAATAATTTACTTTGAACATAAAGTATTTGTTAATTCATTAAATCTTTTTTTAACAAAATTTTTCTTTCAATGCACGGCGAAGGGCTGGTGCGCAATCTACAGTGAATGATTTCGTTCTCGAAGTATCTCCCATTAATTGAGTAAAATGCTCTAAGATACGAACGTAGGTTAATGAAGTTTCATTTTTAATCAACGAATGCATTACGGGAATAGACTGACCATTAGAATCAGTGACGACAAAATTAACTAATAAATATCTTTAAAATAAATTAAAAAAATAAATTTTACTTATTTTTGTTTCTATTATATGTAGCATCAAGACATATATTTTCCGGAAAAATTCAATAAATATCTCTTTGTTGATAATTACAGAAATAATAAAAAATAAAACAAACTTAGTTATCCGTATACCAGTTGATTTAGATGGTTCATGTTTGAATCTACAACAACGGAAAGTTACAAATTTATATTTAAAAAAGGGTTATTACGATCCCCTTTAATAGAAGTTCTTTGATAAAATTGAGTATGAGTTAAAAACTCGAATTTTTTCAAAGCAATTAAAAATTCGGGCCAAGAAGAATAATAATTTTTAACGAAAGAATCCATAGTATCGAATTCAGTGACAAAATGAGGCGAGAGCAAAAAATTACACATTAAGTAGTTCATCAAAAATTATAATAACCAATAAAATTAATAGCCAATGAAAATAGACTTCAAAATCAACCAATTAAATTGAAGAAAATGCAATTAGTTAAAAACCTAATTTGTAGACGCAGTGTTTACCATTTATTTTTTATTTTTAATTATGTATGTTTATTTAAAACATTGTTTATTTTAGTATTATTTTTATAAAATGTAAATATTTTAATTGTTTTAATTTGTATAAGGTCGCCCTTTTAGTTGCGGCTTTTACAAATAGCTCTGCCATACATAAGCAATACGTGTTTTTAAACTTTTAAAAATTTGGATTTTGTTTTAATATAGTGTAGATATTTAATCTAATATTTATTTGAAAGGATTTTAACGATGTATACTTTACTAACTTATGGAAATACATTTTTGTTGTTTTAGGTGTGTTTTCTTCCGTTGTATCCTGTTTTGGAATTTATATTGAAAGAAAGATTTAGTAGTTATGCTTATTATCTATTTAATTGGGTTTCAGTTATTTTATGATTAGGAGTTTAACTTATTGAGAATATGAATGGAACTGTTGAATCCGAAAAGTTTCAACCAACTTGTTCAGAATCTGTGGATATTACCGCTAAGAAATATGTTGAAAAACGATCTCGAAATGAAATTTCTAATGAATTAAAACGAAATTTTTATCAGCATGATACTCTTGAACATGTAATTCATCTATCAAATTATGTAGCTGTTCCTCGTCCAACTAGAAGGCATTTATCTGATATGATGTATATTGAACATTACGAGAATGGTGGAGGTTATGCATTACATGCGTATGCAAATGAGTTGGTACATTTAACGAAAGATGAATTAAATATGTTTGTTCAAAAGTTTTTTAGAACACTTTTTACTGAAAGGCGTAAGCGTGGTATTAGTGTACCGTTTTCGTATTATTGCATTGGAGTTGTTCATGGGGCTGCAAAACAAATGCCAGAATTTTTATCTTATTTGTCTGCAAATTATCCTTATTTAAACGCAACTACTAGCTCTCTTCAGAAGAAACACAGTAATTTGACCATTTCCATATCTGAGTATGCAAAAAATGTATTTTCATCATATGCTAGTGGTATATATCGTTATGGACCTCTTCATGCTTTAAGTTTGGTAGGCGTTAAAGGAGAAGAGCGTGGTAAATATTGCCAAGATATATTGAAAATGATAGAGGCTGATCCCTTTTTAAATTGTGTTACACCCTGGGGTCAGTTATCGAAACTTCATGGAATGGATCCAAGTGACAGTGATGATGGACCAATCTTATGGTGTCGTCATGGTGAACAAACGGTACCCGTTTTCTCTACAAATTCTGTTAATAAGAAAAGGTAATTTTTAATAAAGTTATAAATTGCTATTGGTTGAATGTACATGCTGTTTTTCGACTGTAAGATATATCTTTAAAAGTAACTAAATAAAACATTTCGAAAAAAGTTTTTTTTTGAAATAAAAATATGATAGATTTACTTAATTAATAATTTTAATTAAACTTATATTCTACACTGTTTAATTTGATCTATTTTTCTTTTTGCTTTTCATTGCTTAATTGCTAAATAAGGCCAAGATCTGTATTTATTGTTCAAGATGGGATTTCAACTCCTCACTTTGTACAAGTCAAGTGTTTTAAATAAATGAAAAATTATAGGTTTATTAATAAAATTATAAATTTAACAAAATTTAAGGTGTGTGGATTTTTTTATTTTTCGGTTTTTGTTGGTTCAATCTTTGACGTTCAACAGTTTTCTGTAAGTGGATATTTTAGCGATGGTACGCATCTAGTAACGGATGTGGGTATTAAGACCATACTTACATAGATTTGCATATAGCGCTCTACTAACTCAGCCATTTTGGTACGAATGCTATATAATAATGTTTGCACGTTTTGAAGGATACAAAGAAAGTTGTTTTCACTTGTGATTTTATATTCTACTAATTAATGCATTTTAAATTTGTACTTTATCCCGTTTACACTGTTCTTTAAACACATGCCATTCTATAGGAAATGTTGCTACTTTTCGCTGATACGGTTTGCGCTGATTTTTCTTGAAAACATGTCAAATATTTAAATTTTTACTACGTACTGCTTAAAATATCTCATTTGTTTTTTAAAGAATCTACTTATTAATTTTTATTTGTAATGAAAATTAGTTTTATGATTAACTTTTGAATTAATCTGTGGAGCATGCATTATATTTACCTGCTTAGCAGTTATTTGAAAGTGGTACAATTAATGCAATTAAATAGTTTTGTTGAGAAGATAGTTTGATGTATTTTGGATTTTCAAATTGATGGATATGCAAAAATGAAATTAAGTATTAATATTTTCTTGTTTTTTAGATAGCTTATTTTAAATATTAGGAAAGTTAAAATAACTATCTGGTTATATTTAACATAAACTAGGTTTAATTTATTGTACGCTCCTTCAAAAGGTTTTCCAAAAGTTAATCAATTTTTTATGGTTTGTTTTAAATAAATGATCAGGGGAAATTTGGTATTTTAGTCAGTTGTTAATGCTGAAATTAAAACAATTTTATGGATTAATTAGTGATGAAATGGGATAAAGATGTGGTTTATGTATGAATAAATTACTCATACCGTTTTTTGCATGTCTAACTGAACTATTATTTTTGTGATTCAATTGCCAGTAATAGTGGTGGTTCTGATTTGGCCGATTTACTAATTAGTCGTCGCATTTTGAAGGGTCGCCAAACTTCAGTATATGATCGAACTCCTTGTCATGCAGATCACGCCGATGATGGCCTTGGTCGTCACACAACTGCTGCAATTGGACTACTCAAAGCCATTGTCCCCCCTTCAAAGAATGCACCCAATTCCAATACATATGATGGTCAGATAGATGATAAAAATGAATCGGGAAAGTCCAATTATTACAGTCGTGCTAATTACTGTGACCGACCCGCCAGAATAATTAAAGATGTAGTTGTGTTCGATCCTCGTCATTATCCCGAACTTGTCGAACGATTGAGACTTGATATAATGGAACCACCAGTTAGTCAGGTTAGTTTCCAGTTAAATAAACGCAAATTTATTCATTTTTGGTATATTATAATTTTGACTGTTGTGATTATTTATTAAAATTTTACTGCACTGATCAAATCAAATTTACTATATGCATTTATACGTTAATTTTAAAACTACGTTAATGTATGTAGTGTGTGGTAGATATCAAACGTTTTAAAGGTACCTTAAGGTATGCATATACCATATGTAGCCGATTGGAAAGGTTGACGTGGTCATCTCTTCATTATTTCCCATATTTATGCGACATGTAGAACGATCGATTTCGATGGCGTGACAAGCGTAGACAAACGTGGAAGAATAACAAAGTTTCTTGGCTGGTAGACGGCATCCTTGTGACGTCGCCACTGTTCGCAAAGATTGACGAGGCCGCCTGATTTTTTGTCAGGGTTATCTCCCTTAGCCCAAGGGCTACATATGGTATACGTATACCTTTAGATACCTTTTAAGTATCCTGGGTGTATGTTCGCACCCACCCGCCGTAGCGGAAGCCCAGTTATACCGCTGTGCACTCGGACCCTGCTGTTATTAGTCTAGATGCCTAGGGGCACCTAGTCCAGGATGCACCACGTGGAGGACGAACAGTCAGGAATATCACCATCATTGGAAATTGAGACTTTATAAGCATTACTCAAATCCTCAGGATCATTAGCCGATTGGCTAAAGGAGATAATAATATTTGACAAGAAATCAGGCGGCTTTGTTAATCTTTACGAACAGTGGCGACGTCACAAAGGTGCTATTAGACAAGAAAATTCGTTATTCTTCTGTTACGCTTATGAAGTCATTGAAATCGATCGCTTAATATGCCGTACAAATATATAAATAATGAAGGGGTGAACATGTCACTAACCACAATGAATGAATAAATATTTGTACAAGTAGTAAGACTCGAACTTATGTCCAACCAGCTACGTATCTAGGACTCTAACTATAACGGCTACAACACAATATTATCTGTTTCCTTTTTGATACTTGCGAATTTTAGTGTGACAATTTTTGGGCTGACGATGGTGAACTGAATCAATTGCACGCTGAGGGATTTCGCTACGTCCGATTGCCTATTCGGGACAATGACATTTATTTTATTCCACGCAATGTCGTACACCAATTTAAGACCATTTCCGCCGCCACCAGTATTGCTTGGCACGTTCGTCTAAAAAGTTACTACGACCAAACTCCCGACCAAAAAAGTCCAAATCACAAGACTACTAATAGTGAAAAGGCTAATAGTAAGAATGGTACGATGAAAGCTGAAGGCATCGGCGAACTGACTGCATCTGTCAGTGTTACTCAACCCGTGATGAACAATCCAAGTCCAGTTGTTGATGATGGCAAATGCGTGGCTAACGAGCATCCGAAAGGTGACGACTCTGTCATACTTCAATTATCAACTAATGATGACGTTAAAATGGACTATTCCAATTCACAACCAATTGATGTTGTTATGACTACAACAGACACATTGTGTCCTTAGGTGGACTGGGCTTAGTAATTGAATTCAAAATGTAAATATTTTTTACTATTTGATTATTTTATGGATTTTTGGTGATAATGGAATGTACAGTACGATTTTCTAGTCCTGCATTAATAATAATCTGGTAGATATCTAATTTTTTTATGTCTATTTTATTGATTTGTGCAGTGATTATATTTGTTTGTATGATTTTGTCTTGTTCAAGTTGTTTGGGTGCATTTAATTTTCGAAAATTGTCAATATACGGTTTTTGTATAATTTTTGCACAATGCCTACATGGCATACGAAACAATTAGAACTATTTTTTTTACAATTTTACAGAAATCATTTACAAGGTTTATCTTCGTACTCAATCAATTTTGTTACATGCTATTTTCTATATTGTTTATTTTTTATTTTTTAATAACTTGTTATGTTTTTGTTTATTTAATATTATGACAAACATTTTTTAAATATTTGTTTTACTTGAGTTGTTTGCAATATTATGTTTACGTTTACTGCAGCAAATTCTTTTTTCAAATACCTATTGTTTATTAATGAATGGTTGCATGTTTTTTTATGTTTGCACGATGTACTTGTATATAATATTAATTTTTTGTAATAAGTTAATTTTGCATTCGTTGATGTTTTTTTAAAATTCAACTGAAAAGTTTCTATTGTTAAACTATATTATATGTAAGTATTTTAAGGTGACTCAGATATTTGTGTATTATTTTGGTACACTTTCGATTATTTGGTGATCGGTATATAATTGTAAGTGATGGAAAGTTCTTATTTATTGAGCGGATCAAATGCTGTAATAGTCTAAACTTTGAAGATGGACAAAGCCTGCACAATCTATGTTCCAATATCCAGCTGTCTGTGAGTTTTAACACTTATCAGGTTTGTTTAACTACGCATGTGGTTGGAAAAGAAGTTGCATAAAACAATTTGTGCCTCTGGTTGATTCTACTGTTTAAAGGACTTAATTTGGGTTTAATGTATACCAGTTTTTATCTTGAAACCTTTGTCTATTTTGCCTACTTTAGCAGATACATAAGTGTAGTTTAACTTAAACCCTGAATCAATTCTGCAGGGTTGGTTAAAACATCAGAGGTATTATTTAAATAAAAAACAGGAGAATGTTAAAAAATCGTAAACACGTCAAAAGGACTACGTTGTACGCCAAACAATGTAGGCAGCTTTGCACAATATCTTTCCTGTTCACTCTCAACCAATTCTAAAATATTGATTATTTACTATAAGATCAAACAAATCTGAATTTAAGGGGTTTAATAATCCATCTTTTTAATGCTTTTGATTTAAAAATTTGAGAAGTTAATAAATAGTGTGGTCATTGGTAAGTTGTGCTGAATAGGACATCCATTAAAATTTACTCAGATTTTGGTCAATTAAAAATGTTGACGTACATCATTTGCTGATAACTTTCAATAATTCATACTAGTTAACTTGTAACAATTATTGATACATACTATAAATATATGGTTTTATTTTTAATGTTTTTGCCTGTTGAGTATGAGTACGTTGTATTAATATCAGATTCAATGTGAAGTACACTTAGTTATTGAGATTTAAGCAAGTTTTAAACATTTATATTTTCACAATTTGACAGTTTTTCCATTTTGAAGTTAAATAGTCACTTATTGATTTATCCATTGTTATTGCTTGAATGCCTTACATGAAACACTTCTTGGTAAGTAGAAATTTAGCAAGGCCAATCGAAGGGGCCGTATTTAGTTCCGGTGGTGGGACTCAAATCCATATTCGTCCAGTTTCGAGTGGCACTCGCCCAACCTTGCTACTCATGCCCAAATGTGGGAGTTGTCACCGTGCGGCGAATGCTGCTGCAATGATCTAAACATGGACTATTGCAGTCGCAACACGAGTTACCAGATTACAGTTTCGCGTTTTGTCAATGTTTTATTGGTAATTAGATTCAAATTCACATTTCAAATAATATTTACACAATTACATACAATGTAACTTAAAATAAATGGACAAATAAATACTATTACACTGTTTGGCTGTAAAATGTTTATTTTAAGTTCAGTTTACTTAATTTATAAAAACATTGTCAATGTTGTAATTAAAAATACTTCTGAAAGTCCGCACACTGTAAGTTATTAAGGTTTATCAGCAAAGTTTTGACATTTTACAATTAAGATTATTGTGAATAAATACCAACATTTATAATTATTGATTTTTTGTTTAAAATAAACGAGTATGACATTTTTAATAATTTGAGTTGCATTCAGTTGTTAGTTCAAAATTATGATTTTTGTAATTCTGTTAAATCGATTATATGTTAACATAATTGAATAAACTTCTTTTTTTAATATTCAATTTAAGTAAGTAAATAATGCGAGAACTAATTCGCATAATATTTGCTGATTAACGAGTATTGGATTTGAATACTATTTAGCATCCTCATACTCGTTCAAATAATTAATATTCAACAATTTAAAAAAAATTAATTTACAAACTATATTTTTCATAAAAATGTCAGTTGTTTGTTGCGTCACTTTTTAAATAGCTAATAGATAAATTTATTAGTCATTTTATTTTATAAACTTTATTTTCACGTGTTTATATGTCATTATTTACTCAAATTGACATTGGTATTTTATCACCTTGTATTATTAACTTTGTGACCTGATAATTGATTACCATGGTGTACGTTTTCAGTGTGTCCCCTATAGTTTATTCGGTTATTGTAATAATTTTACTTGTGTGTCTTTTTATTCACAACCTTGATTATTAATGCAATTTTCATTTTAATGGCTTATATTTTTGTATGCGATATTTGTATAATTATTACAGTAAGTTATTGGAGCTACATTTAGTTAATTATTGAAAAGTATAAAAATTTTTTACTACTTTTGAACCCATATACACTATGTGGAACATCAAAATTTTAAATAGTTAATAAAAACTTTATGTTTATTTTTTTATCTTTTACTAAATTTACTTAATTATCTGTATTATGTACAAAAAATTAATACTAAATAATACAAATAACAAACCATTTTTTCTATTAATATATCATACTTAATTAAACTGTATTTTATTAATAAAAAACATTTAAATCACAATTATTTAAGTTTTTAGATATTCTTGTTGATAATTAAAAAAATGATACTACCAAGTTGGCTAAATCTTTTCTTTAATCATAGAGTATCGTTTGTTCTATATCAGCCGCGGACATTGACGCGTTGTATAATTGTAGAATAGTTAGGATGCATTAATTTAAAATGATAATACTTATGGTATCTAGTACTAGTATCAACTACAAAAAAAACAAATAATGACACAAAAACGGAATAGAAAGTTGTATTACCAAAAGTTACACAACGATTAAATGTAAAGAGCCACAAAAACCAAAATAAAAAGTACTAGATGACTGACTAAATAAAATGAGAAATTCACGGTTTACAGACTTTTAAAATGAGAAGATATGTAGCTTTTATAAACAATATTATATATATATATATTGCGCTTCATAATTTTTATGCTCAAAACAAACATATAAATACAGAATCTTTATGCAGATTAAAAATTTGAAAAACTTATTATAATCAAAAAATAATAATTTGTACAGATACGTATAAAAACTTATATTTGTAAAAAATATTTTTAAATAATTCCAACTATATTGTATGTCATCTTATTGTAGTTTCGCTCTATACATAAAACTAGATGCTATAATTAATCTTTTAAAATAAAATGCCTAAAAACTATTTTTAAAAATAAACAAATACAACATTCTATTAATTTTCGACTTAATTAAAAAATGTGCATAATACAAAAAATTATCACATCTGGTAATCAATTTTTTCATCTCAAATATATTATATGCTTCATAAAAAATATTGTTTTTGATTCAAAATTTATAAACGTTTTGATAAAGATTTTAAAGTATTATGAAAACATAATTTTATATTTTTGTTTAACATATGTTATATTTTGAAGTGTTATGAGGAATTTTCAGATTCGTCATTGAATCTCGTCTAATCTGTGTACATTCGTTTTAAAAATAGATATTGTGACTTGGGTTCAGTATTCTAAATTTAATCTAATATTATATATATATATATATATATATAATAGAGGCGCATAGCTTAAAAGGATACTTTCTGGATTACGTTTAAGAAATTTTACAAGTCTAGAGTAGATTCGTAATGTTTTTGTATAATAAAACAAATACTAAAGACTACTCTTACATTTTTTAATAACGTCATTGAAAAATGGTTTTATCACCAAAAATTAATAAGCTATAAACATTACTTTATGTTATGGGATGCTAATGATCCTGAGGATTTGAGTAATGCTTATAAAGTCTCAATTTCCAATGATGGTGATATTCCTGACTGTTCGTCCTCCACGTGGTGCATCCTGGACTAGGTGCCCCTAGGCATCTAGACTAATAACAGCAGGGTCCGAGTGCACAGTGGTATAACTGGGCTTCCGCCACGGCGGGTGGGTGCGAACATACACCCAGGATACTTAAAAGGTATCTAAAGGTATACGTATATCATATGTAGCCCTTGGGCTAAGGGAGATAACTCTGACAAAAAATCAGGCGGTCTCGTCAATCTTTGCGAACAGTGGCGACGTCACAAGGATGCCGTCTACCAGCTAAGAAACTTTATTATTCTTCCACGTTTGTCTACGCTTGTCAAGTCATCGAGATCGATCGTTCTACATGTCGTATAAATATGGGAAATAATAAAGAGGTGACCACGTCACCCACCAAAAAAAAATTACTTTATGTTCCCTCAAAGGTAATATGTTTATACCGATAGCAATGCTAGCAATGATAGCAACGCAGTAAGCAATTTAATTGCATCTAAACAAATTATTAGCAATTAATATTAATAACAGTATTAAATTTAAATGTTTATTTTGTACCCAAAACAATGTGCAAGATCTCATAAAAATTTCTCTCCTGTTTTCCTTATGTTTAACTTTATACAGCAAATTTTAATCAAAAAAGTTCTTGTGTGGTCTGAAATACTGTTCTGCAATTTATTTTACAAAATTACATACCAATACCGTCTATCAACAGAAAAAACAAGGTATTACAATACTTTACAGAATTACAATCATTGCGACATGCAATAAATTCAATACAAAACAAAATTTACATTGCACTAAAGTTCAAGTAGTTTTAATATTATTTTACTGTACAATAATAGAAAAAAGTAATTAGAATAAATATTTATGAAAATAATAATTTCTAATATCTTTAACAATTTTTGCGCATAGCAACACATTACTGTTAATTATATAAAAATTATACAAGTTCAGTGTTTACTTTTAGAATTAATTATATAAAAATACGTAAAAATTTTAATTGTTTATACTGTTTTTATAAGTTTAATTTGTGTATCGGAGTTCTTTAATTACTTTTGATAATAGTTCATTTAATAAAATAAATTATGAAATTTGTTGGCCTGCTTCTGCATTTAATATACTTGTAAGTCCTTATTAGAGATAGCAATCATTAATCTAAACACCAAGATTAATTTATTTATTTTAATATTTTGAACATTGAAGTAAAACGTGCATTACTCTACACGTTAACTAAAGCGTTATTTTTCTTTCTTTTTTTTAAATTATTGCAATGTTTTTGCATTGTAATACGAAACTTGTTTTATTATTATTTTCGCATGTTTATTATTTTTGCTGCTTTCCATAATTGCAAACTATTCTACAATTTACTTTAATTTTGTTTTAATTTTAAATTTATTTTCTGTGACAAATCCCGCTTTACCTAACCATCGATTTTATATTTCCCCCTGATAATTTGAGAACTAAGTATTAAAAGGCGTTTTGGCCTATTCAATCTGTAAGCAATCTCACTAAAATCTCGGCCTTGATTTCCTTTGATAATTATCAGTACTCCAGCTTATTTCAATCAAAAAAGCTTTTGTGTAATTTAAATTATTGTTCTGTAATTTATTATTACAAAGTAATTTAAAATTACATACCAATACTGTTTACCAACAGAAAAACAGGATATGACAACACTCACAAAATTCAAATGCGAAATGTAATGCGCGTTAAAACAAATTTTAAATACTGGTAAAATTATTTAAATGTACAACAATGTAAAAAATTGTAATTCAAATAAAAATTAATAGAACAATAATTGTTAATATTTTTGCCTACTAAAGTTTTAAAAACTTATATAATTAATTTTAAAAAATAGTATATATACAGTAATAACAATTATAAGGTATATAAAGTAAAAAGAGAATAGGACCTAATACACTACCTTGTATGACCCCGCTATCAATTTTTTGAGGCTTTGAAACTTGATTTCTAATTTTGACTACTTTGGTTCTGTTTGTAAAAACGATTTTAACCATGAAAGTAGTAGATCAAGAATACCATATAAATTGACTTTTTGAATGAGCTTATTGTGGGGTGCTTTATTAAATACTTTTCGTAAGTCAATGTACAGAACGATTATAGATTTTCCTTTGTCTCCTTTTTGTGTGACATAGTCAAAGAATTTGATCTGGCATGTGGAAGTTGATTTTTTATGAGTAAACTTATGTTGGGATGGATTTAGTAAATTATTGTTTGTCAAATGATTTAAAATTTCATACTTGACTATTTTTTCCATAATGCGAGAGATTATTGAGGTAATGTTTATAGATCTATAATTATTCAAATCAGTTTTATTACCGTTTTTAAAGATGGGCGTAATATATGTAGAGGTTGAGTATAATACTGTAATGATTGTTGTAGGTTATTGGGTTTTTTAAGTAAGTACTTTTTTTAATTGTTTGTTGTAGAAGATTGATAGTAAAATTAATGGATTAGGCTGTTTGATTATATTGTTTGTTTGGGAGTTGCTATGTATAGTATCTTGAACAACAGTTTGGCATTTATTGACCATTTGAATGCGATCTTTGTAGCATATGCGTTCGCAGGGTGTAAGGTCTTTAAATATGCTAATATCTTTATATTGGGTTAGTTTCTAAATGAGTTTTGAGGAGTTAATTAGTTTGGCAGCATAAATATAGGACTCGAAACATATACATATAGGGCATGTATGTTTGTTTGATTGTTTGTAAAGACGGAAAAAAAAATTTATTTTTGAATAAACCTGCTCTGTTTATAATAGTCATGACGTTTTTTTTGTGTATTTTATCAGGCACGTTAAATAAGATGACTTTGCATGAACGTTTTAATCTATCCATTATTTCCAATAACATGGAATCAATTATTGTATTTATGTTAGTTACGTCCGAGCTTTTAAAGCTGTTGTTGACATTGGTAAAGTGATTAAGCGGCAGTAGTTTTTCTAAATTATTTCGAAGATTATTGATTTGGGTTTTTTAATCCAATAAATCATTGTTTTTTGCGTTGTTTACCTCAGATAGGTTGTGACTGGTATTAGCAAGATTTGTAGCTTCATCAAAATTATTTACGATGTTAGTTAACATGACTGTAAGATTTAAATAAATATTTAAAATCTTGTTAGGTTTATACATAAAAGCATCATCAAGAACAACTTTAAGATTACTAAAATCTATTAAATATATGATTTTAGTTAATAAAAATAAATAAATGTAATGTATAATTAAATATATTGAATATTACAATAATATGATTAACAATTATTGAATATTAAGTAAAAAATAAACCTTAAAGTTAGGCTTAAAATTTTTGAACTTAGCTGCTGACCTTGACCTTATCGAATTATATAATAATTATTATATAATATATTATTGGTGTCTCAATAACTAAAATGACGCCGATTTAAAAACTTTTTTGCAACAATTTAATAAATTACTATTTTTGCTCACCTTAACGTCCATTGAAAGAAAAAAAAAGGTAGTTAAGAGTGTACATAGGTAGATAATGCTTTGGACGATCTTTAAACTAATTTGAAAACAATGTCTAAGTTAATTGACATGCCTCCAAAAATTTTCAACAATAGAAGGATTTTATTCAGGAATTTATGCAAACTGAAATTAATAAAAAGTTATTTTACCACTAACTGTTATTTTTGTATACGGTTAAACAAACTTGTTAAATAATTTGTTAAATTTATTTATGACTTGCGAAGTAAGGCGCGTGTCACGCTACACGTCTATTTAAAGTTATTCATCCTCTTCTCTTTTCTTCTTTTTTTAAAAGTTATTATTATTATTATTATTAAGCTTTGATATCTCACTAGAGATACATTTAGCGTAAAATACATTATAAAAATACAATATAAAATAACAATAAAAATTTCAAAAGTAGTAGTATAAATAATGGGAACAAAATAAAATAGAATGTTTTATGTTAATGAATATAAATATAGTCAATACAGTAAACATGTGATTTTTATAAAATTCAAAATTACTATACTTTGAATGAGTTATTATAAGGCCCAGTTGTTACATTATGCTGTAGAATGTCCAAACTAGTTTAAATAAATGATTGGGTAGAATAATTCCTACTTTGATAGGTTTGTTAAAAGTTCAATTTTGTATGATTCTGAATTGGTTAATATTCTGGATAAGTATGGCAGATATGAGTTTTTGTATTGATTAGTTTTGGTTTTAATGTGCAGTTAGCTTCTCCTTGTTTTTCCAGAAGCCTTAGATTTGTTTAAAGCTGTATGTAGTGGGTGAATGTTATTACCTTCTATCCTTAATGTTATTTGTATACAAGATTTAAAATATTTATTAACAATATCATTCAATAAAATAGAATATTTGAATCATGTAGATTTTGAGGTGACCTTATGTATAAACTTTTAAGTGCCAACCAATATGAACATCTTTTCATTTTTTTAACAATTCGCGTAAGGGACATTATTTAATAATAAAAAGGCTGGAAGTTAATTCCCTCTTGCGTTTTAACTATTTCATACAGAGGGTTATTTCGGCTTGGAATAACCTACCCAAACAAGTTGTCAAAGTCTTGTTTTTTAAAGTCTCTAAAATGGCTTAAGACAATTAATATTTCCATAATTTTATTTATCTTGTAATTTATTCACCTCCCATAGCCTGATTAAGTTTTTCAGACGCAATTTAGGCAAAATTCCGATAAACAGCCTTCGACTACTATTTATGTTATATATTATTATTATTTATTATTATTATTATTTATGTTTACTACTTTGAATGCTTTACGAGAAACGCATCTTTCAGCAGTGGACATTTTAGCGAAGCCAAACGTGGGCCCGCATTTTAGTGGGCCGGTGATGGGATTCGAACCCCGATGCCCACCAAGGTCCGAATTCGAGCGCTGTACCGCTAGACCACCCCGGCACATTTAGAATACTGTATCCAGGTAACTGCCCCATCTCTGAAAGGTGACATATATCAACTGGAAAGAGTCTAGACTCCCTCATGAGCTTCGTTTCAAGTTGTATTCTGAACGTTTACAAAAATTAAAATTATTCCCTTTAGGAGATAGGAGACTCCGAGGCGACTTAATCTTAATATATCAGTTATTCGCGAGCAATAGAATTACTCATTTTTTTAATGTTAATAATGGTAACCTTAGGGGACATTGTCTAAAGATTCACAAACCCAGAGCTCTCACTAGTGTTAGACTAAATCATTTCACACACAGATCCATTACAGAATGGAATAAGCTTCCCAGTCATGTAGTCAATTCTAAATCCTTAGAGTCATTTAAAATCAATTATGACCAACACATGCTCTCCAATTTCATTTAATTTCTAATTTACTCTTTCACTTTTCTCCACCATACTTTTATTACTTTTCTCTCACAATTATTTTTTTTTGTCCCAGTTTCTTCCTCCTTTTTTATTCTCCCCGATTTCAAATTTTTAGATACTTTGAGAACCGAGGATTAAAAGGATAAAGTCCTACGCACCTCTTGTACCGTCCTGTCTGTCATATCCTACACCTTTATTATTCATCCCTCATATTTGACAAAATTAATCCGAGGATTAAAATAGGTCATTTATTAAATTAATTTGTAAACTAATCCATAACCTGAATTTAAATAATTGCATATTTATTTTCAATATTTGTTGATAATGGTTTTTAAATACAAAAATTATTTTAAACACGTTGAATTTAGATTAATTAAATAAACATATTTTATTAACACATTGTAATTTTTAATATTGATAAATTACATTATAAATATTTTTGTATTATGTTTTTAATTGTTTTATCAATTCATGAAGGTTGCGCACGTTCTTATTTTTGATTTTCGTTTGGGAATGGTAGGTTGTTTTAGATAGTTAAATTTTTAGTTATTCTTTTCTTTTTTTAAAACTTTAGTTGGTAAAGATATTCTTATTGAATTGAAAAATGATTTATGGTTAGTTTTTGCATATATATTATTAAAAATTTAGTATATGTGGTACTTTGCACTCTGTAGACCAATACCATAATTTTAAATTAATGGATATCAGTGTCACAGATCCTGAAAAGCATCCGCATATGGTAAAAATGCAATTTTTAATGTATTGTTTTAGCTTTCAGTTAAAAATTGCTTCATTCGAGGTTCGATTGTTCGATATGTTCAATTACCTGCTGATGAGTGTGACACCATTGAATTACAAAACGCTTCTAGAAAGGAAGCAACATTAGGGAAACAACAACAAAAATAACTTTATTTTTTGTTGTACATTGTATTTAAATGAACTTTTTACCTTATGCATTATTTGTGTAAATAAATAAACATTGATACTGTATTCTTATTCTATTTGTGAAGTAAGTAATGCCTTACAAGGAAAGCGGTTTATTTACTGTTGCATAATTTTATTTGTTAGATGCAATTACCTATGTTTAATATTAGCTATTTTTAAAAATTGGTATATCATCAAAATGCAAAGCTTCTATATTGAAGTTTAATATCAACATCTTTGATACGTACTACACTCATGTTAGTTAACGTGAATATTTATTTTTATTGTTGCGTTTGAAGCTAGCTATTATAGCATTTTTTAATGTATTTTATTATTAAATTATACTACGAGTCTAATAGATTTTTATAGTAAAAATTGATAATGTAGATATTCATATATAATCCTTTTTACTTGTATGTTAATATTAAGATTTTCTACCGGTTAAAACATGCTTAAAATTTACCATTTTTTTAAATTATACTTCAATTAATGGATTGAGAATGAAGGTGTTTTAAGTGAAATGCAGTTTAGAATAAATTATTGGTTTCATATCTAACGGATGCCAAATGTTTGAGTTTTTGTGCTACGTGCGATTTAATGTATCAGTTTTAATAAGCTTTATTTTGTTTGTTAATAACACAATTCTAGTAGTCTATCCATCGACTGGTAGAACTCGAATACATTTTTGACGCTTTATTATTTTTTTTACAGCAATACTTTGATAGGATTAACCAGTTAGAACCACTCATAGTGGTTGGTAACATAGTTTCTTCTATTTATATATTTGTACAGGATATTAAACGATCGATTTGATGGTTTTGTGAACATGATAATATTAAAAGAATAACGAAGTTTTTTGGATGACAGGTGGCATCTTTATTTGTTGAAATTAACAAAGCCTTTTGATTTTTGTTAGGATTATCCCCTGACGGTTGCATATGGTATACATATACGTTAAGATACTTTTTAAGTATCTTGGTTGTATGATTACACTCGTCCGCTAAAATTGAAATCCGGTTGTGCTGCTGTGCATTCAGTTCCTGTTATGTTAGCTAAAGCACATCTAGTCCAGGATGCACCACTTGGAGATTACAGGAATATCGCCATCATTTGGAGTTGGCACTTTATAAACATTAATCAAAACCTCAGGATCATTGTTATCCGTTGATAACGCAGGGTTAGATGAGTAGAGTTGTAAACACGTAATATGTTTGTACTTAGTGCTTTTAATAATTTAATGCACAGCAGTAAACCGTAAGATTATTTTTGAATTGTTGTCATTTGAAATTGCACCTTACATTATCTTATTACAGAACTGTTTTTTGTTAAATGTATTTACCTTGAACGAATTATCTTTCGATTTTAACTTGCATTGAGTTTTAGATTAATATTTATTTTAATATAAATTTATATAAACAGTCAATAAGTCGTTTGTTTATGTGATTGATAATTTGGATTTTTAAATATTTCAATAATCAATGGTATTCCAGGTATGAACATTTGTTTGTGCTATTAATCTGTTTGTGAATGTCAATTTACTTGTTTTTTTCTGATGTTATTTTATAAGCTATATTTTCAAGTTTCTTCTTGTATTTTTCCAATTCATTTCTATAAGCACAACCCTGTTCTTCTATTTGATTAGCCAGTTCTTCTGCTTCACTACGCCATTGAGAAGAAATCTGCAGATAAAAATTATGGTACATTTTAGTTTTAGTTTATTTAAACATAAAAAGTAACGAATATAAAAGGATTAATTCTTGTTAACTTAAGAAATTCATACAATCATTAATATAGATACACCATTGACTGTTTTGTTTACGAGAACTATAGCAGTGACATACCATCTAAACGTAAATGACTTTCTGCTTTAAACACATGGACACTAGTCACTTAGGATCAATTAAATCAAAGATTCTAATCTGAATGTAAATGATTAGAAAATTAGCGTATAATTGCAGTCACGTGCTCGAATTAGGACACAATAAATAACTTTGTTTATTATGCTGAAACGAGGAAAGAATAATCATTTAACGCGTCTGGAAAATTGTATCTAAAGACGACTGTTCATTTTTTTAGTTAATTATATCTCGGCACTACTATCACTTTTTAATACGCTCACATGCTAAAAGGTAGTATAACAGTAGAAATAGTGATCGTTTATTATGGGTATTCCTAATAAAATAATTTAGTACACTACATTTTTATAAAGGATAAACTACTTTTTGCTGCTTGTTCATTAACGATTTCCACTTTTGTTCGGTGGTTTGAAGAGCGTTTTCTAATACTTCAATTTTTTGTTTGCTTTGATTTTCGTGCAATATCAATGTTTGATGAGCCAAGTTGACTTGATTTAGAGCGTTTTGTTGCACTGATTCGCAGTATTGTTTCAAGTTTTCCATTTGAATTTCATTGTTAATTAAGTTTTCATTTTGATTGTGAATTTGTTCCTCGCTGGATCGAACTAGTATCTCGGAGCGTTCTAAGCGTTCAGTCAGTGAATTGTTCTGAAAAGCATGTTTATCCCCGATGATGATGTTGAAGATGTCCAACAAATAATAAATTTAGTATATAAATCATTTTAAAAGAAAATATAAAATCAATGAATGAATTTCCACCAGTAAAAATTTCCAATTGTTACGCTTTACTTTTTTTTAATTTGTGAAATTGCATTGAGGTGTTTTTAATCCTTTTATGTAGGGCTCAAACTTTTCTTAAATCAACGAAATTTTAATGCTACTTTTATTTGCATGTACAGCATTTGTTGGAGTACTAATAATAATTATCTGTATGTTACTTAATCCTTAACATTAAATACACACTATTTTTTTTACAATATTTAGCTATCTTATTAAAACAAGTATGCATTCATATTAGTTTTTTTTGAAAACTGAAATATCTTTAACTTGAGTTTTTGTTGTTTTAAATTCAGAAACATATTATAATCATAAACTTAGAATTTACAAGCCTAATTAAGAATAAATTTTGTGAGTTTAATGTTAACTTTTATTTGTATATTAGGTATAATTACCTTTTCTTTGATAAGTTTAATCTCGTCATCTTGCATTTTGCACATTCGTTCTAGTTTTTTGCATTCTGTTTCAAATTGTAATTTTATTTCATTTCGCTGATTTTCCGTTTCCAATGCTCTCTTTGTCAATTCATTCAACTGCGTTTGACTCACTTGAAAATTCAAATAATCACTTTTTTTATCTCGTTCATTTGCTTTAATTTCATCTAATTCTATTTTTAAATTAGAGCGTTCCTTTAAATTAAAAATCAAGTTAAAGCTTTAGTTCTATGATAACTAATTGCATACTAAAATATGCTAATAAATTATACTTATGCAACTTAATTATATTTAAGTAATAAGCTTAGTATTTAAAATTAACAATATTCAAAAATAGTTCTAACAGACATAAATTAACAGTTTAAAATAGCACAAAAATTTTAAATTTGTATGAAATTTATTTTCAAATTTTTAGTTAACGTAAAAAAGCAATTTAATGCTCTAGTTTATATTTTAAAAGAAGATATCATAATTTTTATTATGCATTTAAAATTAATATATTTTTAATCCTAGAAATTACATCTTCGAATAAAATAAACGTTATATTTATACAATTACCTCTAGACAACACGAACCTTGATATAATTGAAAGTTTTTAAAGAATTTAAAAATATAATGTAAATAGTAATGCAATGGAAAATCAAATTCCACATCATACGTGGGGACCCCTACATTAAATGCTTTCAATACATTTTAGAAATCAATGAATATTACTTGAAATATTAAAAATGCATAGTTTTTATTATCTATGTTTATACATTGCACATATTTTATAATAGAAAGTATTGTCAAGCAACTAATTTTTTTTTAATGTCAACATTTTTGTTTTTGACATGAATTAGAATTTTATAATGATATTGGCACAAAATATTTTAATTATACTGTTAAGATTATGCTTAACGAATATTTTACTACAATTTAGATGTGCTTGATATTATTAAATGTTTTCACAAAAGTGAATAAATTATACTTTATTAATATTGACAAAAATTTGTTTATCTACTGTACATTATGTCTATGATTGTACTTTATATACTGCACATTTTTATTCAATATATTAAAAACAAACTTTTTCTAATAAGTGAAGTTGTTCTAATAATTGTTCAATATTTTCATTTGCTTTAGATCTGTATTTTTCTATTTCTTCTCTAGTACGTTGACCTGATTGTTCTATTAAATCTTCAATCACGTTTTTCAATTGTTCCATTTCCATCTGAATTTTTTCATTTTTTTTAAAACATTCATCACGCTCATCAGTTGCGGTTTTCACAAGGTTTACTAATTCATCCACCTGTATTTTTTAATGTAAACGTTTTTGCACATTACATTATTTTTCTTTAGAATTGTTATTTTTAATAAACTTATTTTAAACGTTTTAGACTTTTTAAATATATTATTAAACATTTTAGTAATTTTATTCTAAACAGTAACTGAAGCAGATTTAGTATATATATTTTTAATTTTAGGTCAAAACAGTAGATAACTAAATTCTTATATCATATATAAAGGCAGTGATACTAAGAAGTAATAGTAATAACAAGTTCTATTTAACTTGTACTTCAATTTAGTTTTATCAACTAAGGTTATCCTTTGATGGTTAATAGCATAAAGAGAAATGCGGAGTATTGATATCTTAAAATAAATTGTTCAGAGTAAATGAGCTATTTAGTTTTACAAAAACCAACTTATTTAAAATTTTCGTAAATTAATTTTAAATATATACTATTTTATAACGTACGCAATTAAAAAATAACTATAAAAACTAACTGTTTGATACTACATTCAATAATGTTCCGAAAATTCATAAAATATTGCTAACCTATATTGTTCATGCTGTTCTTTTAAGTCTATTATTAGTGTTAATGTTTGTCTAATAACTAATGAACAATTGCTTTATTTTAATTCCAGCTTTTAATTTAAAAAATTATTTTACAGAAAATTTAACAACTTTAACCAAAAAACGTTAATCTTTATAGTACTATAATTTGCAAATTTTATATACAAATCAATTTTTCACATTAAAAATATACTTTATTTAAGGAATCTTCAGTTAGTTGTCGCGATCCTTCATGTTTACGCTGCAATAATAAATATTTTTCTTCCCATTCTGTATTCAAGAACAAAGTATTTTCATACAATGATTTAAGCTCCATTAATTCATTCTATCAAATTAAAATTAGTAAATAATAAATATTATTATAGTGTTCATTTGAAGATGCATATTTTGTAACTTACATATTTGTAAGCTAAATTAAACAGTGTTAACATATATATTTTAATTTAATTAACTGTAAATGTGCATTAATAAATATAAAATTATAAAGTTTAAACACCTTCAATATAAAAATAAACACTAAATAATAACTACAAAAAATTTTAAAAAGTTTCAATTATTTATAATGTTTATTTAAATTTCATTACAAAAAATTACATTTTGTCAAAATAATTAAACAATTATTTTTATAAAAAATTAAATATAATATAAATTAAAGTACCTTGAATTCTTCAAATAATTGTTTTGTATTTTCCTTAACATTTAATTCACAAAACTTTTTATTTAAAAGTGCGAAATTATTTTCAAACATAATACTAAATAATAAAAAATGTTTTTGTAACATATACAATGTAAAAAAGTATATCTTAAAAATTAAGAAAAACTAATTGATATTATATAGAAACTAAATTTTGATTTCCTAAAATTATCGTGCTTAATAATTTTAATTATAAGCAGAATAATGTTATTTATTTTGCGTAGTTAAAGCATTAAAAAAATTAAATGTTAATTAAAAAATATTGTTAAATAAAATTAGCAATAAATATATATATTTAGTTAACATTTTACTATATATATATATAAACATACGTCTTTTCAATATCAGTTTTTAAAACATTGTTTAAAAAATTAATTATGTTTATGTATATACTGTTGACCTCTATAATTTCTTGTTTAATCATTTCTGCTTTAGACGATGAATAAAATTTTTTAATTGTATCTAATGCACAATTAAGTTCTTCTTCTGCACAAGATCTAAGCTTGGTTTCATATTTTAGTTCCTAAAATTACTATTAAATTATTTTTTTTTACCTTATTTAATGAATCAATTTGATCTTCTAAATTTTTAACAATATCTTTGTTTATATATTCAGAAGAAGAATAATATACTTTTTTTTCAAGATCACTGCATTTTAATTTTAATTGTAAAATTTCTTCATTTAACTGTAAAATTCTTTGCTGATTAACAATAATTTATATCTTAATATTAAATTTACCGATTGATCATTAATATCATTGCAAATTTTATTATATTCATTTTTTTTATTAAAATCAATATAATCCATTTAATTTTAAATTAAAAGTTTTTTATCATTTGTATTATTAAATGTTCTTAACTAACGCAACACTATGTAAATATAAATATAATTTAAACAAACAAAACATATAAAACGCTTTATATTTTTTAAATATTATTATTTATATATTTAAAAATTAAATTAATATTATTTTTAATTGTAACAAGATTCAGGATTTTTTACGAGTTGAGTAGGCCGAAACGCCTTTTAGTACTCGGTTCTCAAATTTTCAGGGGAAAAAATGAAATGGATGGTGAGGTAAAGAGGGATTAGTGACAAAAAAAATATTTGAAATCAAGATAAAATTAAGGTAGATAGTGGAAGTTAACAATTATAGAAAACGAGCAAAAATTATGAATATACAAAAGTAATAATAAAACAAGTTACGTATTACAATGCAAAAACACTGCAATAATCTTCAAAAAAGAAGAAAAGAGAAAAAAATGAATAACGTTTTAATGGACGTGTAGCGTGACTCAGGATTCAGGATTTTTCACGAGTTGAGTAAGCCAAAACGCCTTTTAGTACTCGGTTATCAAATTGTATCAAATTTTTAGGGGGAAAATGAAATGGATGGTGAGGTAAAGGGGATTAGTCACAGAAAAAATATTTGAAATCAAGATAAAATCAAGGTAGATAGTGGAAGTTAACAATTATAGAAAACGAGCAAAAATTATAAATATAAAAAATAATAATAATAAAACAAGTGCCTATTACAATGCAAAAAACACTGCAATAATCTTCAAAAAAGAAGAAAAGAGAAAAGGATGAATAACGCTCCAATGGACATGTAGCGTGACGCGCGCCTCACTTCGCGAGTAACCTACTATAATAACCTACTATTTATTTTCAGGTATATTCACGACATATGGAGAAGTAAACTCCTTTTGGTACTCAGTTCAGGATCAGGACGGTACACGAGGTGCGTAGGACTTTATCCTTTTAATCCTCGGTTCTCAAAGTATCTAAAAATTTGAAATCGGGGAGAATAAAAAAGGAGGAAGAAACTGGGACAAAAAAAAATAATTGTGAGAGAAAAGTAATAAAAGTATGGTGGAGAAAAGTGAAAGAGTAAATTAGAAATTAAATGAAATTGGAGAGCATGTGTTGGTCATAATTGATTTTAAATGACTCTAAGGATTTTGAATTGACTACATAACTGGGAAGCTTATTCCATTCTGTAATGGATCTGTGTGTGAAATGATTTAGTCTAACACTAATGAGAGCTCTGGGTTTGTGAATCTTTAGACAATGTCCCCTAAGGTTACCATTATTAACATTAAAAAATGAGTAATTCTATTGCTCGCGAATAACTGATATATTAAGATTAAGTCGCCTCGGAGTCTCCTATCTCCTAAAGGGAATAATTTTAATTTTTGTAAACGTTTAGAATACAACTTGAAACGAAGCTCATGAGGGAGTCTAGATATGTCACCTTTCAGAGATGGGGCAGTTACCTAGATACAGTATTCTAAATGTGGTTTTATATATAACATAAATAGTAGTCGAAGGCTATCTATCGGAATTTTGCCTAAATTGCGTCTGAAAAACTTAATCAGGCTAAAACACTTTTGGGTCGCTAATTTGTGATGTAATGAGAAGACTAGGGATGACGTAGATGTAACACCCAAATCTTTAACCACTTTTACTGTTGCAATAAATTTATCCCGAATTGTAAATGTTACGCCCGAAGATCGTCCAAAAGTTATGTGCTTACACTTTTCTAGATTTAAAAGAAGCTTATTTTTAACCGACCAAATATAGATATTATTAATATCTTGTTGCAAAAGTTCCGGGTTTGTGCCCCAGATTTTAACATTATCCGCATACAGCAGAATGTTTGATTAAACTTTCGCAGATATATCATTGACAAACAAGATGAAAAGCAGTGGACCTAGGACTGATCCTTGTGGCACACCTGATGTTATTTTGCACTGGGTAGATAACGTGTTGCCGAGCCTAACTCTGAAATATCGATCCTTCAGAAAATTACTAATCCAATTTAATAGAGGATCACCTATGTCAAAAGTCTTTAACTTAGCTATTAGGAGAGAGTATGGGACTTTATCAAAAGCTTTAAAGAAATTGAAGTAGACAGCTTCCACGCATGGGTGTTGCTCTAAATCACTAGTTAGACCGTTAGTGAATTCTAATAGGTTAGTTAGACATGAACAAGAGGGGATGAATCCATGCTGAGCAAGATTTATTAACTTCTTATCCAGGAGATAGTCTACTAAATATCTTTTAATAAGTCTCTCTATTACTTTACTAAGTGCAGGTAGAATGCTAATCGGCCTGTGGCTATTAGGACTAAATCTGCTGCCTGTTTTATAAATTGGCCTAATGTAAGCTAATTTCCAGACCTCTGGTACTTGCCCACTAAGAAGGGATACATTAAATAAATGATAAAAAACTGGTGCCAATACATCGGTACACTCCCTAAGAATTCTAGGGTAAATACCATCAGACCCGCATGAGTCAGATTTTAGATGCTTAAATTGTTTACAAACTATATCCTTAGTGGTTTTAAAATTACCTAAACAAGTAAAAGAATCAGTAGAACAGCTGGTTACCATCTCTCCAGTGCAAAAAACTGACTTAAAATATTTCTTGAAAGCTTCGCACGAAGATTCAGCTGATAGAGACAAACTATTGCAATCTTTATTACTTGGAAGAACATATTCCGAACCTCGTTTTCTTTTAATAAAATTAAATAGGATTTTTTTATCATTTTTGGCTTTATGCAACAAAGTGTTAAGTTTTTTAGTTTTATATTTTTTAATGGCTGCCACGACTTGATTTTGAATATCGATATATTTGTAATGGAAACAAGGCAATTTTGTAGTGTTCCACTTAGTAAATGCAGAGTTCCTTTTCTGGATTAACCGTTTAATACATCTGGGAAATATCTTTTTATAAGAGGCTTGAGTCTTCAAGAAGAAACGAATAATTTAATGCCACGACTAATGATGTCTGTTATATGTGAGTATAGGCAATTTACATTATCAAAACTTAGTAGATTCCAATTGGCATTAAGGAAAAACTCCCGTAAATCATTAAAGTTAGCCTTCCTAAAATCAGGGGAGGGTAATATGTTCCATTTCTGCAATTTAGGGATAGGCGTGGAGAAATAAACTGAGAAAAACAGGACTGAGTGATCGCTTCTTCCCAAGGGAGAGAGAAACTTGATAGAGTCTACTAAAGATGGAATATTAGTAAAGACCAGGTCTAGACAAGATGGATTGCATCCAGCTCTATATCTAGTAGGAGAACGGACATGCTGTTTGAGGGCGTGTTCGATACTAAAATTTAGCAGACTGTGTTCAAAGAATAGTTGAGGCCCCTCAAAGGAATTCCAGTTAATTGAGGGAGCATTGAAATCCCCCATTAAAACAATGTATTTATGAGGTAGGGAGGCGAGGAAGGAGAGTTCTTTTACAAGAGATCTATCTAAGGCCTTTGAGAGAGAAGGGGGTCTATACAAAATAGAAAAAGAGCTAATTTTCCCGAAGCTAATGGAATCTCTAAATGCAGAAATTTATACCCCTTTAACGTATCACCTAAAACTGGTCTAAAAATAGAGAACTGTAGGGAGTTTTTGACATAAAAAATACACCCTCTACACTTACCCCTATGCAAGTCCCTCCTAACAATATTATACCCATAAATGCTTATTTCACTATTTAAAATTTTATCAGTGAACCAAGTTTCTGTAATCCCAATGATGTGTGGTTTATAGGAGGTGGCTAAACACTTAAACTCAGACAACTTATTCCTAAGACTAAGTGCATTAGTGTACACAACTTTGAGTGCTACGGAGTTATTAGTAAAGGTGAATTTTGTTTTAGTCGATATCTTAATGGGACGTAGATTAGACCCCAAGGCAAAGGGGAAAAATCCTGATTGATTGTATCTAGCCTTAAAGGTGTTAACCTAACTATAGGGACTTTAGATGGGTTTAACACATTGTTGGGGATACTACCTAGGGAAAAAGACCGCTCGGGCCTTTTTTCTGGTGGTAGATCTTTAAAAAGTCTTAGATTGAAAGGTAGCAAACTTCTAATACTAGGCCAGCTCTTAAAAGGTCTAATACATGTTGAGGCGAAAGGAATCTGACAAGTAACGGGGGGCAGAATGAGCTAGTTTACAATGAATTCTACTTACTTTAATTAAAGGTGCAAGATGGAGAATAACCTTACACATATTAGATATGATTTGGTGACAATTGGTCACTGTGTCGGGCATACCCTTAATGATAATATTACATGCTCTTTGTTGTTCAGTAACAATATCATTAGAGGCGTTAAGAATCTCTTCCTGAGAAAGTTTTAACGCACAGTTTGCAGCTGCATTAGCTGGGCTGAGCATAGAGATATGAGATTTTAACTCAATTATTTTCTCATAGATATTCCTAATATCGATTGTGGATGCATCAAATTTTTGTGCAAGAGCACAAATTTCCTTACACACTATAGCGTTGTTACAGTTATCTTCTAAATATTTATAGATGTTATCCACTTTATTCTCAAACAAGTCGCCTGTTTTTTTAATGGGTTTGCATTTTTTATGCAAACATTCCCTACAGATAAAATCTTCATCCGAATAAGCGTAAAAAGCATAACTAGCTATTGAAAGTCCCGTACAACATTCATGGAACCATAAATCACATGAGGAACATATCATCCCAATTTTTACAGGTTTGCCGTCCACAGTAATTTGAGTGTGAATCCATTTATGTATAAGCAACGAAAACAAAACAAAATATATATATCAATAATAAAAACAATGGTTTTACTAAACAAATAGTAAGAAAAACCAAAAATTATTTTTAAAAATATGCAAAATGCAATCTGATTAAAGGGAGAGCAAAAAAATCAAACTTATCGTAAATCGAAAATCGCGAAAATCAACAAAAATAAATCTCGAAAATTTATATATATATATATATAGGAATATAAAAATTAAATATAATCGTGGAGTCAAAGGACGAAGCTGAAACAATGTGGTTTGGTAAAAGATTTCACGCGGATATGACCTTATACGAGAAATGGTTTAGACGTAGCCAGGATCTTAATCTTGGTTTGGATAACTTAAAGGAGTGCTCTCTTTGAGTATCATTAGCAGGGATAAGAGGATGTTCAACACCATTTGACCTTAATATTTTATAAACTAAAATTAAATCTCCTCGGAGCCTCCTATCTTGTAGAGGAAAGAGCTTAAAGGACTTTAACCGGTTGGTGTAGCTTACATTCTTAAGCTGTCTAGGGATTTTAGTAAAACTACGTTGTACTTTGTTTAAAATCTTAATGTCTGCTTTTAGGAAAGGGGATGTAACTTAAATACTATATTCTAGATAGGGTCTAATATATGGCTGGTAGAGTAGCCGTGCGTAACTCACAGGGACATTACCTATATTACGCTTAAAGAATTTAGTGAGTTGGAGCCCTTTAGAAGCTGCTTTTTTATGGTGCGTCAAAAATGTTAGGGAAAGATTGAAAGTAACCCCTAGATCTTTAAATCAAAATGTTTTAAAAAACACAATTTTTAAAAATATATATAAATTAATTACATTTTTAAACAACACAATATCAACAAAATAGAAAGTTTCTTAACATCCAACAAATAATACTTAAAAATTGTATATATTTTTTACATTTGTACTTAAATAAATACAGATACTTGACTTTTATACATTTTGTAGTTTTTAGTTCAATAATTTAGTTATCAACATTAATGAATATATTATGTATGTTAAAATTATTAAATAACTATTAATTTACGGTGTTTATAAAAGCCGAATTCATTGTTTAATTCACTAGGAGTTTATTTAAATTTTTAAAAATATAAAATTACTGCGCAGTTGTTATTGTATCAAAAATGCAACATTGTTAATAAAAGTAAAATTACTAGCATTTTATACTTGCACTTTGTTATTTGGTTTCGTGTCGACATTTTAGTGGAGAGTTTTGTAGCTTATATAATGCTAACATTTGGGATTTTACATTGAATATATCTTTTTGAGAAATAAAATGTTGAGTTTTTTTTAATATTTATTACTGTTTGTTCAAAAATGGTGTTTGTTAATTAAATTATATTTTTAACGTTTCTTCGACAGGATCAGGAAAGTACACGAGGTGCATAGGAAAACATTATTTTAATCATTGGTTCTTAATATATCTGAAAATTTTTAATCGGGTAAATAATAAAAGATAGTAGAATCTGGTTTAAAAGCAATAATAAAATAAAAAATGAAAAATAGGTTAAATGAAGGAAGTGAGTAAGTGCTTATCATAATTATATTTAAATGACTTGGCCGTTTGTGGGTTAACTATGTAAGTAAGAAGATTATTTCATGTTGGAATGGTTCTATACGGAAAATGATGCTGTTTAGAACTTGTTACGGATCTTGGTTTGTAAATTTTACAACAATGTCCTTTAAGGTTAATAAAGACAATATTAAAAAATGTAAAAAGTATTTTGTTTTAAACGGCTGATAAATTACAATTAAATTACCTTAGAGTCGCGTATCTCTGAAGGGGAAACCATATATATCTTCAAACGTTCATAGTACTATTTGAATTAAAATTTGTGGAAACGTTTTTCTAGAATTCTTTGAAAGCTTTTCAATCTATAAATATTGGTCTTTAAGAATTAGACAGTAACCTTAATACATATTCTGAATTGGGTGGTTTAGCGGAACGGGTCTCGACTCAAACCAGGGTAGGCATAATTCCGGTTCTCACCACTGGCACTAAATGTGAGCCTATATATGTGCCGGGGTAGTCTAGCGGTACAGCTCTCGAATTTGGACCTCGATGGGCATTGATTCAAATCCCATAACCGGCACCAAAATGCGGGTTCACGTTCGGCTTCGCTAAAATGTCCACTACTGAAAGATGTTTCTCGTAAAACATTTAAAGTAGCAAACATAAAATAAAAATTAAATAAAAAAATAAATATTCGACTTTATTAAGACTTAAAGTAGCTAATATATATATATATATATATATATATATATATATATATATAGCTATATATATATATATATATATATATATATATAATAAACAAATACAATCAATTGAAATCTTTCCTAAATTGAGTCTAAAAAAATTAATTGAACTAAAACATTTTTTGGTTGTCTTTGTCGGATGGAATGTGAAAAACGACAAAAGAGTAAAAATAACATCTACGTCGTTGATCTTTTTCGTTGTATTAATAAACTTATTTTTACAAATATTAAACGTCTTACCTAAACATTGCCCAAAAGTTATTTACTTACACTTATCTAGAGTTAAAGGAAGCCTATTCTTAACTGACAATTGGTAAATGTTAATGTCTTGTTGCAAACCTTCAGGGTCCTCGGTAGTATAGTAATAAGTATCCCCGCTTGTTGTGTAGAAAATCTGGGCTTACTTTCTGGCTGGGTAATTATTTTTTACAACCCCTCATAAAAGAGGAAAAACTGTACAGAAAAAATAAACAACAGTTTAGGGTCAGTATTCCTAAATATTTTCATCATTCGCAAAGAGCAGAATGTTAAACAAAACGATTGCTGGTTTAATATTAACAAACATTATAAAAAGTAGTACATCTGAAACTGAAATTTTGGTAATGTAAAAATTCTTTTATCCAGTCAACAAGAAAAAAACTAATTTCAAAAAACTTAAGTTTTGTTATTCCGGAAGAGTGGTGTATTTTATCAAAAACTTTTTAAAATCAAAATAAATTTTCTTGACAGAAGCTTGATGCTTTAATGCAATAGTTAGCTTTTTAATAAAGTCTGGCAGGTTAAAGAAGAAGGATTTCTTTGGTACAAATCTATGCTCAGCTGGATTTACTATTTTATTATCTAGTAAGTATTCTAAAAGATTACATTTTAACTATATTTTCTCAAAACGTTACCAGAAATTATATACAATTATTGTTTAATAGTTTATAATAGACGTTTTAACAGATGAACAATTAAAAAAAACGAACGAGGATTCCCATTTGATGATTATATTAGCACTCAAATCCGTACCTATCCAAGTTTAGCATTTTAACATTAGATTTAGTTTACATTTTGTTTAATCATATATGCATCTTAACATAATAACTGTGCAGATAAAATTGTCAGTAGCCTTACTTGCAAAAGACTTGTAATATTTAACAAAATATAATTTTTTTATATACACTCCTATTCCAAGCAGCTTAAAAAAATAATTAAAAAAAACTTATTATTAAAATTATAAAACATTTTTATTTATTTTATGCATTTATATTATATATTATATATATATATATCATTTATTTATTATATATATATATATATATATATATATATATATATATACAACTCCGCCTAGTTTGGATTACAAATGATTTAATTTAGCCAGTCCTAAGCCTGGATAAAAGACGAGGGTTTGAGTGCAAGGTTACCAACCTGACCTCCGTAAAAAAAACAATATTACAGGACGCCATTCCGACAAACAACGGCAAAGAAGTGATTGCACGTATCTAAATTATAGAGCTACGCAGATGACATGATTGAGTGAAAGCCGAAAGGAAGCTCAATCTTCGATTTACAGAATATTTAATGCCAATGAGACTTTGTTGTTGTTTTGCTGTAATTGTTGTCTTATTGCCCCATGCTTAGTTTCAAAGCAAAAGGGTATTATATATATATATATTACATAAGTTTTTTAAAGCTTTAGTAATTGATGCTATCATACTTTATTGTTACAACGAAAATTGATTTAATATTCAGGATTATTTATAAGTTGAGTAGGCCAAAACGCCTTTTTAGTACTTGGTTCTCAAATTATCAGAGGGTGAACTAAAATTAAAATTAAGAAAATTAAGGTAGATAGTGGAACAGTTAACAGTGAGCAAAAATAATAAATATTCAAAAGCAATAACGAAACAGGTTTCGTGTTACAATGCTAAAATACTGAAATAATTGTCAAAAAAACAATAAGAGACAAAAAGGTAAATAACGCTCCATTTAACGTGTAGCGTGACGCGCGCCTCACCTCGCGACGTATACTATTAACGAAAATTATTTTGTAAAGTCTTTTTAATAAACATTGTTATAAATTAAATATCTTTAAAATAATCAGCAACTGCTAAATTCCCTAATATAGTAGGCTAATTTTCTATTTAGTTTTATAAACTACAGTATTACAAACATTTTTTTTTAATTTATAAAATTAGTATTCAAATAGGAAATATTGTATTAATCCGTAAATAGTAATTAGTATTTATTTAATAAATTTATTAAATAAATACAGAAATACTTAATTTTTAAAAAATTTAAACAAATTATTATAGTTCTATAAATAAATTATTAAATAAATAAATCACATGATTAAAATTGTTTTAATTATCCCAAGAGTTTTGTCAAATGCTCGCAGAATCAACATGATTATTAACTGGATTCAAAAAATTAATTGAAGACGAGTTACAGTAGTTAGTTGAATGTACATTCAAATGCGCAAAATTTGAATAAGATTGGGTCGAATAATGTTCAATTGTGTGATTATTTAAATTGGGATAGAATGAACAAACAATGTTCGATATAGACGTCCTCATGTTTGAATCAACAGCAAAAGAATTTGCGGGTTTTTGAACAAAGTTATGATCGATATTGGCAACAAATGTGGTAGGACATATAGCAAGAAGAGTTGGAGCGGATTCGTCTATCTGATCGCGTCTGGCTCTAGCTCGACGATTTTGAAACCAAATTTTTACCTTTGTAAAATACAAAATAATCAATCCAAATTAAAATAAAGTAATTTTTACTTTATTTTACTAAAAACCACATTATAAAAAAATTAAGTCAAAACAATACTATTTTTTAGATTAATTTAAATTAATGTTATTATTAATATAAACCCAAAAAATAAAATTATAATTAAAACATAATTAAGATATTTTAAATGCGAGGATTATCAATTAAGCTGATTTTATGTACTTTTTAGTATTAATTAGTAAAATAATAACCTGCGATAATTTTAAATAACCGCTCAATTGGTGTTTCTAAATGTAAGAATCACTTATATATATATCAATATATAATATAATAACGCGTACCTTATATAATTGAATCCAATACTAGTTAACTGGGAATTTAGTTATTTAGTTATTTGTCCACATATATTATAATAAGAAAATGCAAGTCAGCTAAGACCAGCGTTTATTCAGTTACGTTAAAAAATAATATAATTATTCAAATTACAGCATTTAAATAAACAAGTAAAAACAACTGACAAATCGCAAAGATGTGACGTTTGTTCATTCAAAGAAAAAATTGATAATTAGAATAATTAATCATGTTTAATTAAATGGTCATAACTACAAAATGTTAAAAGCTGGATAGCTAAGTTATTTTTAATTAGTTTTTTATAAATCAAACTTGCTACAATTGTATATTTTATTATACGTTATAATAATCTGTATTATATTTTTATCAAACATTGCGTGTTTATATGTTGTTACAAGAATTAAAAGGTAAGTAAATGTTGGGATGGAACAGTGACTGAATCTCTAAATTTTTGAAGTAGTAAAGAAGGGTTAAAATGTTACTATCAGTACTAAGTATCAATCTTGTTGTGTTAAATGTTATCTTGCTTAAAATATTTAGATTGTAAGATATTTAAAATTTACCAAATAATTTATAAAGATATCTCAATTGATTTTTACCATTTATAGCAATATATGAACATTGAAAAATATTAATGTTACTGTTTGTTATTAAATAAACGATATTAATTACCAACAACAAACAAAAATTCAAATTCATTTAAAATTTTTAAAAATTTTTTAAAGTTATTAAAAACGGATTAAAGACGTATAAAAAGCGTTTAATTCCCTATTATCCAGTTAGAAACTAATATAAATTATCAAAATACATTATTGGTATTTTTTAGTCAAAATATGATGAATAAATGTTTTTTAATAATTAAACAATTAATAAATTTTAAGTTTACTTTGATTTTTTAAAGGTACATTTTAGGTTCTTAAATTAATATTGAAATAAATTGTCTCAAAAATACGTAACACTAATTGTAGCTAAACCAATTTTAGACCAATAACAATACTTGTTCAATATTTTTATGTCTGTCAACTTATTATTATTATTATTTCAATTACCTTATACCGTTTTTGTGCACAGGGAATTTTGGCTACTTAACAAATGTAAAAAAAGTATTACCATTTTTTTCTAATAGATGAAATCTTTGTGATGATACCTGTGTTTGTTACAAATGACGAAGTCACAAGTAACTTTTATATTTCATGTACACAATTAAGATGTACCAATTAAGATTTTTTGTAAATCAACAGGATAAACATTTCTTCAACATTTTTTATTTTTCCTAACTGCTATCATTTAAAAATTTTAATATTCAATTCAAAGATGGTTAATGATACATCATTATTATTCATCTTGTACTATTGAATTAATTTTTGATGATTTTACTCAAGGTACTAAGCCAAATTTTATTTGATAAATTAATGTATATATCAGTAATAGAAATCAATCAAACGTCAATTCAACTTTGCCATATGTCATTACTTAATTACAATTTTTAATTGTTGCCCTCTGTTTATCTAATTAATTTGTATGATTACGTAATAGAGAAAATATATACTAAGCCAAGATAATGAACAGTGTGTATAATATTGAGACACAAATAAACAGCTGTTTATCTGTTTAAAATATCATTATTATTTTGTAATTATAAATAAATATTATATATATATATATACTTTTAACTTAAAGTCGTGATAATATCCAAGTTGTCTTTAACTTTTATCATGGCTGATTTAATACTTTTAAAAACATATGGGTGTCTAATGCAAAGTATGAAAATGCACATTACAACAGATTAACCAAGTTTTTTTCAAGCCATATCTGATCTTATTTAATTAGCTTTAATTCAGAGGTAGAATAATATAAATAATAACAATATTATTAAAAAATATTTCTAAAATGAAAATTGTATTAAATAACGACATATTTAAAAAAATTTAATTTATTAATTAAACAATATATTGTTAAACAATGTTTCCTTTAATCAATTGTTCTCAATAAAGAATTGTATTAGTTTACACCATAGCGGTGCTTTTTATTTTTTACATTTTATGTTCATTACTTTGAATGTTTTACAAGAGACATCTTTCAACAGTGGACATTTTAGCGAAGCCGAACGTGGGCCGACATTTTAGTGCCGGTGGTAAGATTCGAACCCATGCCCACCAAGGTCCGAATTCGAGCGTTGTACCGCTAGACCACTCAGGTATTTTGGAATTATATATATATATATATATATAATTTAAAAAATTATCCGATATTGTATTATTTTGGAATAATATATATATATATATAAGTTTTAAAAAATTTCGATATTGTATTATTTTTTTGTGAAATACATATTTAAACTGCCAACTATATTTCCAGAAAAACACATTTTCATAACACAATTGTACAGTAAAAAATAATTAAAAACATGCATATACAATAAGTAGAAAAATTGAATGTATTTATTTAATTTCAACTAATTGCAAGTGCGTGCTAACAATTAAAAACGTTTTAAATTAAAAATATACATAACAGTTAAAAAAAAAGAAAAAACACCCAATTTATCCGATACACTTTAGTTTGAAATTATTAGAATTTGTGCAGATGGGAAAACGTAACACGACATGAATTAATTTCAACTGAATTGTTAACAATATGAATAGTTGCGTATGTTTTGAGTACAAAGTATTTCATTACTTTGTAATTTTACGCTATTTTGGCAAGGACTTTATCTTGAAAACAATGGCTAATTCGATGGACTGACATATCCTTACATGTTTCCCGAAAACTGTGAACAATGGAAGGGGATGATTCCAATTGCAATGCGAACTTGGAATAAATGAAGAGCTGACTTTGCATCTAACGTTGTTGTTGTTATTATATTTTCCAAAACATATTACAAAAGTTGGTTAATCAAATACAAGTGTCAATATCAGTTTGCCTATTAGAAAAAAATTGTCTTTAAAAAATAATTGAAAAGCATTTCTTAAAGTATACATTACCACAGGCCTAACTTGTATATAAAAAAAACACAATTTTTATCATTTTCCATTCAAATTTACCCGAGTTTCGGTTAAATTGAGTTTTTTGGCCAACTTCAAGACGTCCCAACCACTAAGATAATTCATTTCTTGATACTTTGTTTCCAAAATGCGAATTTGCTCGCGCGAAAATGGAATTCGCGGGCTGCGATTTTTTGATTGGAATGATTCACACGACTTGGCATTAAGTTGAACAGCCATTTTGGATTGCGGAGTTGTAGCAAACTGATGCGTTTGATCTTTGAATAAATTGTAAAAAATATATAAAAAATATTTAAACATTGTTTTATTGAAGAAAGTTATTATTGTGTATTTTACTTTTTTATAACAATCATCATCATCATCATCATCATCATCGGGGATAAACATCCCCCACCGGTTATTATCACTCAGGGTAGTCCAAAAAAACCAAAACGTCTGCAAAAACGTCAACTATTGTAGTGTGTACTCAAAGAATGACACTTGAGGTGTGCTGACATTAAATGTTAATTACATCCCGAGTTAAGCCCCTCCAATGATCTCTGTTGGCTGCATAGGGTAAACAAACGGACGCCCATTTAAATAATTCATTTGGACGAGGGGCTTAGCATAAATAAAAGGACTAAGTTCGCATGCTACAATGTCTGTCCAAATTTTCCGTTGGCCGCCTGGCCTTCTTTTCCATCCGGGTAATGGGTGGGCTTCCATAGCTATTCTGGCTAGATGAGAGGGCGATCTACGTAAAACATGGCCAATCTATTTTAATCGTCTTTCTTTGACTGTGCTAGAGATACATGGCCAATAAATATTAAGAGACTTACAAATATCTGGGAATGGTCGAAATATTTTACTAGTTATTAAGTGAGTGCGTTCAATGGAGGATAACGAGCGAAACCATATAGATCTTAACCAGCTTTTGCGTATCCGCTTGGGTGAGAGTCCAAGTTTCGCATGCATAAACATGCGTAACAATATAACTCCGTCTGTAGAAGATCAATAATGAACTAATCTAGCCAATCCCAAGCTTAGAAAAACGAGAAGAGTTTGAACGTAAGTTTATCAACTTGGCCTCTGTAAAAAATCTATATTTCTGCTGAAACAATAAAGAGGCGCCATTTAGGTAAACAATAGCAAAGAAGTGATAGCACAACCCAGATGACAGGGCTTAGTGAAAGCTGAAGGGAAGTACAATCTTTGATTAGACGAAGAAAGTTACTTGATCAAATTCTACGTTTACGCCTAAAAGACCAACAGGAACGGTTTTGGAATGGACAATTGCAGATGGTAATAGAAAGGTTAAAAGACCACAGAAAACTTGGCTAGAAATTATTTGGGCAAATCCAACTGAACTAAATGTCCTATGGGATGAAACAAAAGGTTTGGCAAAATGTTTGAATAATTTTGTTGATCAATGTTCGTTTTGAATTATGCGAATGTTTGATGGTTTTTTTTGGATTTAACTGTTATATTATTGCCCCACGCTTATTTTTAAAGCAAAAGGGTTTTGTAATAATAGCAATAATAACATTAATAACAATAATAATAAATTCGTATATGATGAGTTTCGTCTGTATTGAATCTTTAACTATATCAATACTAATAATGATTCAATCGCAAGACTAGCAAGCATGGGAATTGTATGTTTTATTACTGGTATTAATTACCGTTTCTCGTTTGACTGCGCTACGTGTTCACTTAGTAAATAACATTTGGATGAACTTAGGAAAAATAATTGTTTGACATTTTTACGATAGTCAACAATGCAATTGTACATATTGTGTTTTGTAATTCTTTTTAAATAATAAATAATGAATAATGAATAAAGCTATACTATTATTACACTTGGTTAATATGTTTACCTTATTTATTGAATTAAAGAGTAAAAATTATAATTTTTTTTGAATAAAAACTCAAGAAAATTAACTACACACCAAATTTCTATTCCATATAACTAAAGTGGTAATAATTTTTATAAAGTAAAATATTAAATTGAATTTGATGTAGTATTGAGAATGCACCTTACTTGATAAGTAAAACTTTCTCTTAGCGCGATTACTAAATTTTGAAATGTATCTATTGACTTAACAATATTGAAGTATATTTTGTATCAAACATTATTAAACACATTTGTATACAAGAGATTAATTCAAATTTTTAAACAGTTATAAACCAAATAAATTATAAAACATTATTTTCTTGTACGTAATAGTGGTAATAAAAATGAACTTCGTTTGTATGCTTTTAAAATATACTTAAAATTTTATTTAACTTGATACCACTTCAATTATGCAATTATGTAAATATAGAAAACGTTTAATTGTTTATATTTTAAAGTGTAGTAAGTGTATTTAATAAATGTATTAAGTATCGTTATCTAATCTACTTGTTTAAACGATTAAAATAATTCTAATAGTTAGCCTTTAATGTAAAATAAATAAAGCCAATGATTGCATCATGAATAGAATTAAAGTTGCACAACGCAAACAAATTTTTTTTATTTATCGACTTTGAATATCTGAACTTTCTCTCCCTTTGAATTAGGATGACGTAATCAATCGTAAGTTAAAATTTTGACACGTGGTTCATATAAAGGTGAGGCAAAAATAGTGTTTTTTTAACTTGGGATATAATTAAAAGAGTTGTTGTTACATAATAAAAATAATAACTGTAATTTAAGTAATAATTATTAATATTGTTATTGCGCGCTTAAATACAACATATAAATTTAATTGATCATAATTTAAGTTAAATGTAAAAACAATAATATTAATAATGACGTTTATTTAATTGCACATTTTTTAAAATTTTAAGATAAAGGAAATTATATATAGATGAAGCTCAAGCTTCACTAAATATTATGAAGTATATTTCCTGTTAAAAATCTAAGCAAAAAAAAACCAATATAAGTGAAATTTAAGTATATATTCAATAAACGAAGTATAATTGTAACGCAGTAGATTTTGTATTTTATAAGCAACTGTATGAGAAATATATATAAGCAATGCTGCACTAGAAATTGTTATAATATGTTGAATCGTTCTAATTTGTAAAAGATTAAATTTGTTAATAATATCCTTTGATAAAAACAAAAATTAAAAGTTTTAATGACTGTGGCCCGTTTACCTAGTGTGAAATTACAATTTATAAATAAAAAATATTTTACTCTTCTTGTATAATATCTATTTTTGCTTATAGAGAGAACTAAATCCAAGTGTGTTCTTATTATCCTTAATGCATTGTCAAAAATTACTAATAAAAACTGAAATATTCTCTATTTGTATCTCTCACATTTAATACAAATTCACTATTCAGTGACATTTTCGATAAGAATGTATATTGTGAAATTTTGCTACGTTTTCACTGTGTCAAAAATAACTTTCAGATAAAAAAACCTTTTTTTAAATTACCTATTCAATGTGACAGTATAATAAGTTAAACGCTCACTTTATACATTTAAAGATAAAACTATTTGACATTATACAATATAAGTATATTGGAGAATGTTTTTATTTTTTAAATTTTTTATTTTTATTATCAAAGATGGCGATATTGAAGTTATTAATTATATTAACCTTTTTCGAAATTGATTAAAAGCACCAAAATGGTTAACTAAATTATATGCAATAATAAACTATTTGTTTTAATGCGTTAGTAGAAAATTAATACATTTGTTATATTAGTATTACCAAATTCACTTGTATAATAAATTTACTAGGTTTTCAAGTCAACCAGTCAACTTAGTAAATTTATTATACAAGTGAATCTGACAATACTAATATAACATTTCTAAAAAAAACATATAATCCCTTAAAAACCCATTGTTAAATAATGCATTTGTGTTGCCAGCGTGCTGCACATTTAAAAATTCGTAACATACCTTGTTACTACGTAAATGTATTCCTAACTGTCCAATGTTAAATACTTTTAAACTAAATTCGTCAAATTTTTATAACCACTACAACGTTAGAAGTTACAATTAAAAAAAAAACTTTGAACAAATAACTTCTAACGTCTTAATCTATTTTGGTGTAACGCGTGGACTTTGTGCATGTTATTGTAATAGACAAGATACATTTTTTATATGGTTTAGTTGTCTTACATCAAATCAGTCCGTTTGTACAGTGACGAGAATCAGCAATTGAATACTTTTCGACTAGATCCTTCTACACTTTTATCAAAATGTGTCAAACTTAGTCAACAGGTGAATCACAAATTTGAGAAAAAACCTTTCTAATAATTGATTACTTATATTATCAAATGTTAGTCAATCAACAAATAATAATTTTCACAATCGTCAATCATTTAAAGAATTTTGTGTAAAGAACAATTTAATTCTAATTATTATTTTATTATTGTTTGGTATTTATTGGTTAAATATTTGATAGAAAATATGTTTAACCAAGAGGACATGTAGCCCGTCCAAACAAAGACCCGCGTTTAATACAGGCGGCAGACTCAAATCCACTAAATTTTGAGTTCAAGTCTTTAGCCACTCAATTTCAGGGTTCAGTCATTTTGGCATCCGATTTGTAAATCATTTATGCATATATTATTATTATTATTATTTATCCATAAGCCTTTCGCCTTGAAGAGCATGAGACAACAAGATTGTTCATAGGGTCGTACATTAAATTTTTGACTTTGAAAATCGTGCATATCGAAAAATTAAATTCTATTTGATTTTTTTGCTGAACCCCATTATTGTAATTATGCTGCTTTCCATTTTCTGTCTTTAACGATGTTAATTAAAAAAAAGCCCAGGTTGCTAATTGTGTACCCAACCCCTCTTCCCTTCTCAGCCAGAATTGGGACCTGATACAGGAGTAATGCCCATATATGTGCATTTAAAATGAAACGTTTTACAAAATTTATTGATACATATTTTTTGTACCAAGTGAGAAATGTATTACGTGGCATATCTATTTGTACGAAGCAATGCAACATCAGCAACAATTTTATTTATTTCAGTGGTTTGCAAATTTCTTTTTGCTTTGTGAAATTGAATTGTAGGACTAATGTACACTATTTCACAACATTTTGACTATTACTAATAATTATGTAAAAAATTGAATTTTACCGAAATGCAATTTAGCATTTAACATTTATTAAGAGACCATTCTAGTTGGAATGCTAACAATCTTGAGGATTTGAGTAATGTTTATATAGTCCCAATTTCCAATGATATTCCAGTGATATTCCTGACTGTTTCTCCTCCATGAGGTGCTTTCTGGACTACATAGGCTCTCATAGGCATCTAGACTAATAACAGCAGGGACCGAGTGCACAGCGGTGTAACTGGGCTTCCGCTACAGTGAGTAGGTGCAAGCATACTTCTTAATGTATGCCATATGTAGCCGTTCGGTCAAGAGAGATAATCCTGACAACAAATCAATATTTGCGAACAATGAATGCCGTCTACCAGCCAAAAACGGCATTATTCTTCTCCGTTTGTTACGCTTATCAAAGCTATCGAAGTCGATCGTTTATATGACGTATGAATATGGAATATAATGAAGGAATGAGATGAAATGATATTCTGGTTTATACTTAGACTGTTGGACTAGCAGAAACCGATAGCGCGTCAATTCGAACATTTACTCGAAAAATGTTTCCCATCAAATATTTAAGCAATTGTAACCATGTAATAAACTCCACCTAGTTTGGATTAGAAATGATTCAATCTAGCCAGTCCCAAGCCTGGATAAAGGAGGAGGGTTTGAGTGCAAGGTTGGCAACCTGGTCTTTGTAAAAATTTATACTGCTGCGGAAACAATGAAAGATGACGTCATTCCGGCAAACAACAACGTTTCTGGATGGCAAAGTTACCAGATGACAAGGTTGAGTGAAAGCCGAAAGAAAGTGCAATCTTCGATTTGCAGAATATTTAATGCCAACGAGACTTTGTTATTGTTGTTGTTGTTTTGCTGTAATTGTTGTCTTATTGCCCCATGCTTATTCTTAAAGTAAAAGGGTTTTGTATAATATATATAAATAACATAACCAAGTAATAAAATAGTACGCTAAAATGACAGACTGGTAGTACATTTAGTAAGTAATACACTTGACAGTTGGAAAACATATTGCTAATTAATTTATAAACATAAAATAGTAGAAAAAAATCTGTTATAATACTCATACGTATTTCTTTTACAGCACATTACAACAATTGTACTTAAACACAATATAACAATTGAAAAAAGGTTTATTTTTTGTTTATTAACTTACAATTTTCAAACTTTTCATATTTATCGTAATCAGCTTGATATTTTACATTTTCTGTTTGTCGAATATTTTTTTTACATTTTGACAATTGCATTGTTTGACTATTTCTGGTTATAGTTGTTGTCGGCGGTCGTGTTAGTGTCGAAGGTGACGGCGCTGGTAGCGTTGTTCTACTTTCGTCGAATGCTAACAACGCGTCAATACTGAAACTTGGCTTCGATTTTATTTCCATTTGTTTTACCTGCGGCTTAGTCATATTTGCAAAATGTTCTTACCTACTTACTTGCATAATTTATAAATTATGGAAAAATAAATTGCGATTCAATATGATTGGATGATTTATTTGTTCGTTAATAACATAATGCCTATTGGCTAATTTTATATATACACTACAATTTGATTGGTTTGGATGAATTATTTGTTTGTATACTACAGAGTTAGATAGATAGGGGTGACATCAATTTTTCATTGAGTATAATTGGATTAATTTTAAAATTTTAAATCACGTCTAATAATTTTTTTTCAAAAGAACAAAATAATCACATTATTATTATTTTGCAAACTGGTTCTGTCAGTATTTTAAAACTGAAATAAAAAAAAGCAAAATTTGTATTACAGCATATTATAGTTCGATTTTTTATACATGTTAAATTAGCTATTCGCTAGTTTAAGTCAAATAAAATTTTGTAAAATACACAACCCAGAAAAATAAACAATTGCCAATGCATTCAATTAAAATGGACGTTAAAGGAGCTTGTTCAAATTAAATTTTTTAATAAAGAAAAGAGTAAGGAGTCAGTCAACAGTCCCGTACATCAAATCTTTATTGTGTTAAATTCACAATATTGTAATAATAAACTGTCTCCATTTGATGATGGTAAATATTTATCCGTCGGTTGCCATGTTTTGGTTTCACTTAAATCCTTTCTTTTTATTAAGATTATCAGCAAGCGTTTCCAATTAGTACAATTTTGGCTGGTTACTGTTACACAAGTGCATTTTTGCAAACCGCTGTCTTTCTTGTTATTTTTTCAAAAAGGTAGAGTTTCTAGCTCTATGATTCCACATCCCTCTCCTTCGAATGCTAATGATCCTAAGGATTTGAGTAATGCTTATAAAGTCTTAATTTCCAATAATGGTAATATTCCTCTATACGGTGCATTCTAGACTAGGTGCTCACAGGCATATAGACAGCATCTAAACAGCAGAGACCGAGTGCCCAGCGTTATAACTGCACTCATGGTAATTAAAAGGTATCACAAGATAAACATTTACCATATGTCACTAACCACAATAATATTTTTTACTACGGACTTGGAACCGCGTTTGTGTTTGTATGTTTACAATTTTTCTTGCAAAGTCATTGAATATTTGTTTACTTTTTATTAGCAATTGTTATTATGTGCTTGAATCAAAAGTATGGTTCCACAGAAGCTTATTTAGGCACACATGTTTATTTCAAAATGGATAACTTGAAACACTTGACTAGAATGATGGCTTTCTCGTTGAATAATGTATTTTTCCTATTTAACTGATAATCTAGATTAAAATGAAGGAGTCAAATCACAATTGCACACACGTGTCTTTTCGGTACAAACCACCCCCACCCCCATTTCTATTTATTCTTAATGCCACACTTGAAAGTTAAACCTGTGTGTAAATGGGACAAGAAGACAAAGGAAATGCATTTGTTTTTGTTTTTCAATACGCCACAATATGGTTTCTTTTTCCAAAGTGGCTTAATTACTTTGTTTAAATTAAGTTCGAGTTGTGTGCACGAACTTATCTCCTTCAGTCTCATATACAAACACACATATGACATTGACAATCTATGTGATCACTACTCATATATGTATATATATATATAATTTTGAAGTGTTCTAATTTTAAAATAATCAAATCTGTTTTTAAATTTGATTCGGTAAACGATAATCATAAAAATAGTGTTTTAAACAAACTGTACAATTAATTGTTTGTGCTTTGAAGCAAATAATACACTTCTTTATATTAAAGTGATTAATGTTGGATAAAATTTATTCAGCTAATACATGTAACAATTGAATTGACAATAATACCAACCAGATGATTGTCTGTCCATGATATTACAATTATTGTAAAATGAAATACAGGACAAAATAGCAACACGTTATAATGTAACCTGCCAAGAAGTTGTTGTGTACCCAAAGTCGTAAATTCCTTATAAATCGTTTTGATGATACCAATAATCATCGGATATAAACAAACCCACCAGTTAGGATTATCTATATTACCAAAACTCTCACAAAAATCAATTAAATCCCGTCGTTAACAGGGTAAATTCCAATGACCAAATGCATGAAAGCACCATTTCCAAAGCTCGAAGAAGGTATTATATAACTCGCGACAATGCGGCAGTTATTAAGTTTAAGAATTATCTAACATCATACCAATAACTATTAAAAAAATGAATTGATTTTTATGAATAACATGATGAAACCACAATTACAAAAATTGCAGTTTTTACTATTTTGTATTGGATCGCTTGTTAAACAGAAAAGTGTTACAAGTTTTTAGTTGTTTAATTTGTGTTTTTCCGTCCCAGCAAGACGTTTAACACTTGCTGCACGTTTTTACTACACAAGACACAAGGACGAGCAGAGGTGCAACAGCTGACAAAAGCAATAAAAGTCCATTTTGGGGCACCAACTAAACTGGTCCGTTTTAAAATGAACTTCAAATAAATGTTGCGAATAATTGACTGGCATATTCAGTACACAAATTATCAAACGCTATTAAGATGTAGGTAACTTATAGAATCAGCTTCAACTTTTCATTAACAAAAAAATGTAAAACTATCAATTCATCCATTGATATCAAATAAAACGTGTATAGATGTCTTCAATATATTAAACAACGGAACACACAATCGTCCATTTACGATTTAAAAATTATGCCTGTTTACTATTTTACAACTATTATTCTTAAATAACCTTAAATTCACCCTGAACCCATTGCATCTAACGTGCCGGAGTAGCTAAAAAGTCCGATTTATAACTGGATGAGTTCAAATCCCATAATCTGCACAAAATGTTGACTCTTAGTTGGCTTTACTAACTGTCCACTTGCTAAAAAGTATTTCCTACCAACGGTTCAAGAAATAAAAGGGAGATAAACAATTATTTATTGCATTGTACCTAAATATCATTTTAAATAATATTAAAAAAGTAGTGCGTATATTTTAATAAAAATATTTCCACTCACTTTTTCTTTTTATAAAACAAACAAACAAACGGTTCATAATTTTATTCGTGCCATCAAAGCAGTCAAGAGATTGCAAGCAGCGACTGAGCATGTCACGCAAATCAACACAGAAGTATGCAGCTGCCAACCCCATAAACAACTTATACGACTATGAACCCGTGTTTTATGTCAAAAGCCTAGTTGCTCAAATATTCGAAAATTGTAATGAACCAATTTAATTTAAATTGTCAATGTGACAGACTTGTCGAATTAGCGCACATTACGGATAGTCACACACGCATACACAAAAATCAATGATCATGACTTTGACAAGCTTTTGCTAAGTGGCAATGCAAATAAATAACTATCTGCAGTTAACACGCATTGAACATTGTATAGACACATACAAAATTAAACTCCTCCATCAATGTCTACATCTGCACAAAATAGATAAAAAAATTTACAAATACAAACTACTTCTAAGTAGTGTATTACTTAATAATAAATTTTTAAAGATAAAACGTTTGTATATTAAAAAATAGGCACACAGTATCATTTACAATTTTAACAGTAAGTATTAAAATTTGGTTAGTTTTTATCATTTTTCAAAAATACTAAATAAAATTCAATAACTTGAGACATTGATATATACAACAACAAATAATTGAAATATATAATAATAGTTGGTGGCTTTGCCACCTCTTAGTTCTAAGTTCTCAAAGCATCTCGAATAATTTCTTTCCACTGTTCACGGATTTCAGAGGCGTGCACCAATATGTCAATCTAACGACTTTGCTATTGTTTCTATGATAAAGTCTCGATCAAAATAGGGTGAAGATCATCCCAAACAGCATTCATCCAAGTACGTTTCTGACCACCTTTCCTATTCTTTCAATTGGTATTTGGACAAACCAAAGTTACGGAATGTGGGATTGCATCATGATTTTTTACGAAAAACGTGTCCAAACCTGCATAATCTATGTTGTCGCGATACCGAAGCAGAAAGTTCATGAAATTGGAGGTCATCTCGAATTTGGCGGTTACTGATCTTTATCGTCCAGTCCCTTGATACGGATAATGCAAAATAAGTGTTGTACCAAATATACCTAAAACATCTTGCCTCAAATTTGTTAAGCTTCATGACTCTGTAAGAGTCCAGGTTTCAGCTGCATACAGAAGTACTGTACGAACCACTGAACAGAAAATGTTCACATTTCTTATGTTTTTTGCACAGTTGCAAGATGAGTAGAACATTTAACAAATATTGAACTTTTTAAATAACATATATTTATTAAAATCAAATCGACACAAGTAAAATTCTGAATAACACGTGTTAATTAAGGCTTTGTAATAAATCAGTTGAAAGACATAAATATAAAATAAAAAAATAATAAAAAATTGGCATTTGTGTATATAAAAAAATATTAGTGTTTTGCCATTACCATATAGTAAAAAACAAGAACAAAAACAACAACTCCAAGTATAACATAACACATGAGTTTTCGGTTTCCGCTTCGACTTTTCGGTATTCCCATTACGCGATGCAATGTGTCACCCAACCAACCGGACGCATTTTCAAACGAATTTTGCATCCCATTCAAAAATGCATTTTGCGATTTGGTTTCATCGTCAATTTCTTTGGCATACTAAAATAAAGTAATTACACAATTGCATTCTACTTTAAAATACAAACAAAAAGTTTTTAAGTAAACATGTAATTTAGAATAAACTGTTAAAGGATATTGTATTAAAAATGAGTTGCTATTAAGTACGCAAAAATACTGTTCCTATTAAAAAATAGTTGTGCTACTGTAAATTAAAATAAAGTAGATCATAAAACTACAAAAAATTACGAAAATCCACTTTTATCTTAGTAAAAAATGAATAAAAATGTATTATTTTGTTCACAAAAAATTGAGCCACTTTTTGTTATACAATAAAAATTACCTATCTTTTATAAAAAGATAAATGAAGCATTATCAAATTTTAATAACAAAAGTATTTAGGATATCAAAACAAGATAAAAATAATTTGATAAAACATTTACTTTTAGTTTATAAAGTCTAATTTTGATACTAGAACGTATAAAATGTAAAACAATCATCAAATAAATCGTGCAAAATATCCTAAACAAAAGCATTTTTATTTTTATACTTGAAAACGCTTTTCACGCTGAAATACAAAGCATTCACATTGAAATCAAAGCAATGTATTATGTTACGTAAAACGTTAATAATCCTGAGAATTTAATTAATGACAACAATTTCCACTAATAGCAATATTATTGATTCCGCATCTCTATCTCGGATTAACACAGATTAGAAATCGGGTACACAGCGGTATAAATAGACATCCACTTTGATAAATAGATACTAGCATACACCGACAATATTTAAAATGTACCTTGACACACATATATAACATATTTAACTATTAGGTTGAAAAAGACAAATTTGATAAAGTCAGATGGCTTTATCAACATTTGTGACCAGTGGTACTTTCATCCGTCACACATAAAACTATAGAAAGCAATCTTTTGATGTTTTTAAATCTGGAAATAAGATAACCATATTAATAACTATATAATAATATTGTCGCTTTTAAACTCACTTTATTTATGTAAAATTCACATTTACAGAACTTAACAGTATAAAACTAGTACTTTGCCACCATCCTTCCATTTTCAATTTAAAAATAATTATAAAATCTGATATGTTCAAAACTCTAATTAAGATATATAAACAAACTACAGAAAATATATTTATGTTCTAATAAACTTTAAAAGTGTTTAAACTAAAATAATATATTCCAAAACCTAACTTGGTAAAATTGGAATAAAAGTTGCTAATTAATTATTCTTCCACGTTTGTCTATGCTTATCAAGCCATCGAAATCGATCGTTCTATATGTCGTATAAATATGGAAAATAATGAAGAGGTGACCACGTCACCAACCAAAATGAAATGAATGAAATTATAAACATCTACACATAATTATAAATGTCTAAATACGCAAAATTGAAAAGAAAACGATATTTAAGGAATATTCTAATCATCATATCTCCGCCAAAAGTACTAAAAAACCTCTTTACACTAAAATAAAATTTAAAATAATTATTGCAAAAATCTTAAGACAAAAATTAGAATACATACCAAATCAAATTAAAAAAACACAAATACTACAATTCAAACAGTAAATTATGCAAATAATTTAAAAAAATGTACATACAGACTTTAATAATGTAACTTTATGTGATAACTGTTCGGCTCTTCTATTATTGTCTTGTTCAAGTAACAATTGTGTTGAACTCATTTTTAAATGAGCGCTTACATAATCCTAAATCGTTAATTTATAATAATCAGTAAAAAATATAAAAAATAACATTAATTTATTAATGCATTAAAAAAAATTAAATTAAATGTAAAAAATTATAAAAATAAATAATTGCATTATCAATGCAACTAAAAATTAAATTTTATAATTTGCTAAATAATTTAAAAAATTATTTATTTATAATTATAAATTTAAATTTATTTTAATTCATTATATTTGCAGCATTAACATAAGGTTTTTGTTTTTATTTTGAATGCATACATGACTGACTTCATTTAATTTTTAATTAATATAATTCTTTTTATTAGATGATTACTTTTCCAGAATACTTTTAATTTACTTAATAAATGCAACAAAAATATTTATAACAACCAAGAACATGTAGCGCTGACCATTGACGGAGAAAATTGTTACTCGAAAACAATAAACAAATATTTTTTTATTACAAAAATAACATTTAATTTCTGGAACTAATATTTTTTAAATACTAACATTTTTGTTTGAATGTGTCAACGATTTATATCGGTAAAAGTGACTATATAAACAACTGTTTCTGTCCAGCGCTCCACCTTTGGTTTCCATCTTAATACTTGGTTTTTCCCTGGGGTTTCGATCTTGTAACTTTGACAATAAACGCTTTTTATCCTATTTTTAAGTTTTTATTTTTTACTTTACGTACTTAGTAAAGATAATAGATATCGAAGGAAAGGCTTGATTGGCACTTGAACATGCAATCTTTAACAGCAATCAATATCGCTTGCTCCCAAACTGCTCCATCGCACTAATTAGTGAAACCGGATGCTTAGTCCTTTTTTGGAGTCAAATTCACTAAAAACAATACTTATGACAAAGACCAAAACACACTCCTTATTGGATCGATAAAGAATCCAACTTAAATGAATGCTTGTGCATTTTGTCAATATTACGTCATTTTGATTAAACAAAAGACCAAGTTAATTTTAATGATTACTTGAAAATGTTGATAACCGCTCAAGTTGCTAATATGTTTACTTTTACACGTTAAAATCTATTGTGTGCACAAAAATAATTTGCAACTTTATTAAATTTAGCTTGGATTTAACACAGGCATGTTGCTTGTGTGTATGTCTATGTATTTATTGATGTTCAGTTAATTGCATTATATTACATTATATATCTTTATGTATGTGATTGAAGAGAATATAGGAAATGAGCTCATCTCACAGTTTACGTTTTCTATTATTTTTATTTGGTACTATAAATATGTTTTTAAAACAAATTTAGAAATCTTATTTTAATCCTATTTGACAAAAACATGTACACTATTTATAAATTAAATGCAATGTACTTTTTAACTATTAGAATTTTATAATTCCATCCATGTTTAATTTGGATGCATAAAAAAATTAATTTTTTTGAAACATAAAATATAAATATTTATTACTGTTTTGTAAAATAAATTTTTTAGTACCAAGTAATACTAATTAAATGAATAAACTTTAAATGCACCCGTTACATTAAAGCAATCTAATTCAAAATAGCAAAAAATTTAATTTAAATTAGATTTTAAAATGCTATAATGTTATTGCAACAATCCCTTTACAGTATTGAGTTCCCTTTACTATTCGAAACAAAAATAATATAAGACGTAAATTGTGAGATGAATTCATTTCGTATATTCTCTTCAGTCACAAACATATATATATATATATAGTAATTTTTTATGGTTGGGTTTACATCTAACGTATAACATTACGAATGGAAACGCAATATCAGACTACTAATTGTTTATATCGAGAATACTACAAAACCGTATTTCAAATATTTATATTTAACGGTAACTAATTACAATGTAATTTTTAGTGAATTTCAACACAATATAAAAAACTATCCCTAACTACGCATATTTTTTTTTAGATAAAAGACTCAATTAATAAACTTGGAAAATTTACTTAAATCAAATGTATATTTGAAACTTCAAAAATATTTTACGCTACTTAAAAATCTTTTTTTTCTTTTTCTTTCATTAATAATTTAAAAGGTACCTTAAACTAAACCAAAATTATTCAGTTTTTAGTTGAATCAGAATGTAGTGACCTCCACAAATTTATTGAATTATTGAAAATATAGTTTTTATCAAAAATTAAAGACAACTAGCCAATCATAATCTTATAAACACATAATATTGATTCAAAACGCCTGTTTTTTTTGTAAACTAAATGTTTCAAAATGAATCAAATAGTAAATTCGTATAATATTTTAACCTATTCCAACCCAAAAAATACTGATATTACAATGGTGATATATATTTTTCAATAATTTAAATAAACTAAAAAGTAGATGCTGCTAAATCTATGTTACATAGAAAAACATTTAAAAATGGATAATAAAAACGATGAAATCAAAATTAACGTACAAATATGGATAAAAACTTGACGCTTAAAAATGTGTAACTGGTGTAATCAAGCAATAACTAAAATTTCTGCTAAAATCAAATCAAATGAAATAACCTATTCCCATGTTAGTACAATGCACATACGGCAGGGTAAATAAACATGTATATTATTTGAACGTCCATCCCAGGGTTCACATTGTGTAAAAAATTCCGTAGACGAATCGATACGACTGAAACCACCAAATTCAGGTTCATCGGAGTTTAGAACAACATGATAACTGTTTCAAAATAAAATAATTAAATAAAACGCGTTATTTTGGTCACTAACACATAAAACGTTTCACTTAATTACTTCAATCAAAACCAAAATTTTAAAATAAAACGAAATAAAATAAATTGAAACCAGTTAATATAGAATAAAGTATTACATTCATACATAATATCTATAAACATGCATTAAATAGGCACTGCACCACAAAACGTACATACATATAAATTATTTCTATTCTTTACTTCTTACATTTAAATTATTTAGTAAAATAATATATCACATAAAAATAATCTATTCAAAGAATGACATAGTATACAAACTAACAAATTTTTGTTAATCATATTTATCCTAAACTTTTGCATTTTGTGTCTAATTTGTAATTTGACTACATTCAGTTCACTTTAATCCATTACATAATAGTCGTTTTTGCTTCAACTAAATTATGTCATAAAGAGTATTTTCACCCAGTAGAGGTTGAATTACGTCTTCATGAACAGACCACCCGATAGGGATTGTTAATGCAACGACAAATAAAACAAAACTGATAATAATTTTACTTTGAATTATCTATCGCGAAAATGACTTAGTAGAAATTAACCACCCTTTTCATGCCGGAATGAATGATCTTTAACAGGACTAAAATAAGTGAATATTGTTCTCTTAAAATGTATTCAGCTGCAGTTGAGTAATCTTGACCAGGCAAAAAATAAGGAGCTTACAAATAAAATGCGCATGTATTATCCAGCTTAGTTAAAATATTCAAATATACAAAATACGTTTCGAATCAATTATATTATATATCTTGTAAAATATAAAATTAACGAAATAAAATGTCAGTCTATCATCGCCAAATAACCCAAAAAATAGCTAAGGTCTCTAAATAAAAAACTAAAAAGACAAACAAATAATTCGAAACTCCGACCAGCACAAGTCCAAGAAACAACGAAGCATGCAAGCTTAGAAACAAAAATGGAAAATATTAAAGCATTTTAAACATTTTTATTAGTCAAATTAAAAAAATGACTGGTTAAGGTGTAACTAAAATCTTGTTTAATACAAAATTGTACAAATAAAGATAAAAATTTAATTAAATAAAAAATTAGCACTTTGAAATGTTCTTCATATACGATAAAATTATATAATAAATGCAAAACACTATTATAAAAAGTATTAGCAAATCATGTGTGTGCGAAAAGGTCAAATAAAGTTCAATTAAAGATTAAAATTACAAAGAAATGAACAATTAGTCATTCAAAATATTTTTTAAATATCTAATTATGTTAATACTATTAACTTATATCATTCATTAAAGAAATTAGTTCGTTTTACTGTAACAATGGCAAATTAAAAATCAAATGTAACATTTGATTTTTACTTATCCAATTATGAGTGTATAAAACAATGTAGAAAGCAAACCCTTAAAGTAAATTTACTTTAAATTCAAAAGTATTAAAAACAATAAAAGCAATCAATGTAAAAGATCACATAACATAAAATAAAAACGTCACTTTAATTATAAAACGTACAATATTATTTGATAATTAAAATACAAGTATAATTCTATGGATATATATCGTAACTAATAAAAAATTACATAAAACATTAACTGATTCATAATCTAAAATTGAGTAAAATTACTAACATAAAATATAACTTCTAATATATTTAAAAATGCAAAACATATCTAACTTTTAGGGTTAATAAATTGTTTTATGTATAATTTACTTCAAAATATTAAATAATAAATGAGATGGCTCGTGCTTGTAACCACTTGACTTAGGTCTTTTGGTATGCTTTTGGTTAAAATGCTGATATAATTTTATGTAATCTAAATTTTAACAAAAAACTGATTTAGACAAATATTTTTTGATTTAAATATGCTTATACATGTTAAGTTTTATTATACAAAAAGTAAAATAAATAACATTAATGTTAGAACTATTAAATAGCGATTTTCAAAAATATAATTATTTTTATTTTAGCCCTTGTTATGGTTAATTTAAGTTTTTATCTAAACATAATAAATTTAAATACAATTGCAATTAATTTTATGAAATTACAATACAACTTATTATTTTTATAAACATTTGTAACCCTGGCATAAGTAAAATACCTTTTAGTTTAATAAAAATTGTTATATTTTATTAGAAAAAGACCACTGTTTAAATTGGTTAATATAATTTTTTACATAAGGGTTATTTAACAGTTTTAATAAAACCAAGTTAATTTTTTTATGAGGTAATAACAACGTAAATTTTATGTTGTAGAGACATAAAATTAAGGTATTAAAATGTATTTTTGAATAATGATTTTAAGTACATTAATTAAAAGTTTATTAATTATTATTTGAAAAGTGTAAATTGAGTTTAGTTACTCAGTTAATATAAATGTTATTTTTAAAATATGCTTTTTTGGCCAACTCGGCAATTATATATATATATATATATTTCTAAGTGAATATGAATCAACTATTAAGTTCCTACCATTATTTTAAACTCTTAATAATTATTTTTACAGAAAAGCATTAAGAGATAACAAATTAATTCAGATTACTTTTTTTTGAATTTTCAACACTAATTTATTCAAGGGGTGTATATATATATATATAACAATTATGATAGTCTGTGTACATGACCTTTATATACACAGTATCAACAATAAACAAACGTAATTTTCTTTAAAAATATGTTTTTACTTATATATGTGTGTTGTGGAGAACATAAGATTAAACTGTGTATTTTAAAATTATAATATACAATTATTTTTAATCTGTATTTATATGACAAATAATATTGTAAACCTACGTTTTCTTAAAGAATATTATAAAATAAAGCACGGAAAACCATTCAAATAGAGTTCAGTTAGTGGTAATCATTAGGGTAGTACCAAAATTACTTAATTTTTGTTTAAAGAAATAATAGAAGCACTAACCACAGCATAATGCTACCAAACATTTAATAGTTAATAAAAACAATGCTTTCGTTTGTATTAAGAAAAAATAACATGAGTGTTATTATACTTTTAACGTATTTTTAAATTGTGTAAATTGCAAAATCCTTGACTAGCAAAAATGTCAAATTTATAAATTTGTTTCGAGATAGCTTAAACCTTAATATAATTATAATTAAAGACGTTTAAAACCATACAGTAAATGGTTTAACAAACAAAATTAACTACATAACGAGCAATCGAATTCCAGATTAGGTTGATAATTGGGACGACCGCTAACCTAATCATTTACAAGGAATTATAATAAACAACAAATAAAATGTAATAAATTTATTATTTGTTTTCAATATATATATATATATATATATAGCCAGTCTTACATTTCTACTTTAAAGCAGACTTCAAGTTATACCAAGAAACTATTTCATAACGTACACTATCTACTACCATTAACAAAATGTAACAACGAAAGGCTATTAATATTTTTGCATTAAATTGCAAAAACGTACCGTCCAGGTGTTTCTACTCCAATTTTGTAATCGGTATAGCTTTTCGATGGATGAAAGTTAAATACAAACAAGAGTCCAGCACGTTCGAATGCAATTATTTTGTCGTCTTCGTGTTTACGACTAATATAGGCCTAAAATCACAAAAAATAGATACTTGTCAATTGAAGTTCCATTACCAAAAATAGAATTTGTATAAATGTAAAAAACACAAAATTTATTTAGCTAAATGTCAATTAAAACACTTTTCACACTGAAGATTATTCTTCAAAATGTTTGAAATATTTAAAACCATGTGTAATATATAATTTGTAACTTTTGTTAAAAAAGTACAACTTATTGAGCTCTCTGACATTGTGTCGGGGTGGTAAAATTGATAGAACGCCAAACTTGAAATTGAGTGTGCATGCGTTCGAGTCCCATCGTCGACACTAAATGCAGGTTCGCCATTTGGCTTCGCTAAATGTCCACTTACTAAAAGGTGCGTCCCGTAAAACATTCAAGCAGTAAACATGAAAATAATAAATCGGTTAAAAATAATTATTATTAGATGAACTAGACAATGCATGTTTCAAGATATTCTAAAACATTAAAAAGTTCTAGCTAATCAACAACAAAATAAGAAAATGTTTCAGTTTTCATTAAACATTGTAAAAAGTTGTTTTGGAATAACAAATACGCTAGTTTGGACATATATTACTACTGAACGGATAATTCGGCAATATTGGCAACACTAGCAGAACTACCGAATTCGTAGAAGCGAAGCCTTGATAGGCAGAAAAAATAGGATCTGATATAGTAAACCCATATTACATACTCCTATATATTATGGATGGAAATGGTCAAAGAAATGACCCCCAAATGCAACTATGCGTACTTAAAACAGAACACAATAGAGATCTGTTATTTGTAGTGTTGAAGTAGGACAAGAATAATCACCCAAAGCATTTAGACTAATATTTAAAGTTTTTACAAAGATTAAAATCGAATTAGCACAAATGACAATTATAAAAAAATGTAATTGTATCTGTTTCCCTTTTTAATGTTATGAACATAATATAACAAGATTAGATACAAAGCAGTTCACCTAATTAGTTTCTTATTTAGACTTGGACAAATTCAAAATTATACATATAAATGGTACCAACTAGTGGTACAATTGGCTGTACATAACTCCAACCGAGAGTCAACAAACCCGCTTAAGAAGTCCTGTTTAAATTATTAGTAGTTTCGTTTGTAATCAAACGTAAGACTGACTATTCGTCAAAATATGAAAACATCCATTGACAATAGATGAAATCGTACTTGCGGAGAAGCCAACCATCCGTATTTTTGTTCCAAAACATTCATAGCTCTGTCCCAATTGTTCAAATATTTGTAGCGCAACATATCGTTGTCAACCAAATTCCACTGGCGGCGTGCGTAATGGTACGAACTGTTGTTTCCCTCACGTGGAAAATCCAACCATTCGGGATGTCCAAATTCGTTGCCTAATCGAAAATGTTTGACAAATTAAACATTAAATTATTTGACAATAAACCTTAGACATTTATTAAACAATTGTAAAAAGGGTTAAAAACTGACACTTAATATGAATCAATTTAAATACTACTACTACTACTACTACTACTACTAATAATAATAATAATAATAAAATCGATTTAAAAAGGTGCCTTCGGATAAGATAACCGTCATTAAATTTATAAGGACACAATCCTTACAAATTAAATAATAATAATAATAATATAACAAATATATTCTGTTAACACAATTCAAAATAAGATTATCAATAGACAGGACAAAACATGCGACCTTAGCATGATAACTTTGGCATCTAACTATTTAAATTCAAAAAAATACTGAAGTTATCTAATAATTGATATAGGTCAGTGACAAGAGCATTAATCTTCTAATTAATAATTTAAAACAAGAAATCGTCTCATGTTTAAAAGTAGGCAACTGAATTTTAACAAAAAAGTGGAACCAACTGTTACTAGTCAGTTATAAGTAATTTTATCCTAGCCAACAAACTCAATCAAAAAGTTCTACTTACCAAACCATTGACTGATCAACTGTGATGTATACAATTAATAATAATAATAATAATAATAATAATTTTCACATAAACATAATTGTAAACATTCAAAAGCGATGAATAAAGTATAAATACATGTTTCTAGTAAAAGGTCAACTTGGTAGAACAGATTAAAACTACTAATCAAAATTATTTAATTCATTGTGGTTGGTTCTATATTTGTATTTGTACGATCGATTTCAATAGTTTGATAAGCATAACAAACGTAAAAAAATAACAAAGTTTCTTGTAACAGCGCCACTTTTCGTAAACATTGGCGAAGCTACTTGATTTTTAGTCAGGTTTATTTTCCTTGGCCCAATGAATACATATGGTCTACATATACCTTAAGATACTTTTGAGTACCAAGGTGTATGCTTGCACCCACCTGCCACAGTGGAAGCCCAGCTATACCGCTGTGCATTCGGTCCCTACTGTTATTGGTCTGGATGCCTATAGGCATCTAGTCCAGGATGCACCACATGGATGAGAAACAGTTAGGAATATCACAATTGTTGGAAATTAAGACTTTCTAACCAATACTCAAATCCTCAGAAACATTAGCATCTCTAAATTATTTAAACGTAACATTACTGAACTAAAATGAATCACTTATGTAATACTTTATCAAAATGTCAAATCTTTATCAATTCATGACTATAATTCAAATATAAACATGCAAAAAAAACATTGCATACAACTTATATAACCCAATAATTACTATCGGGAATAAAAAATCTTTAAAATACCAATCTATTCACTAAAATAAAAAACAACACCAATTAAGTAAATTCACATTGATATAACTCGGTTATAAACCGATTTTAAACTAAAAAGTTGAAATATCATCTAAAATGTAGATAAAAAAGTCCAATGCACATACCTATAAAGTTGAGATAACCTTCGCCACCCAAAGTGTGTGTTAAAAAACGAATCATTTTGTGCAAAGCAATTCCCCGATCAATAGTCAAATTTGGAGGGCTGTTCACACTCATAAAGTCGTACATTTCCTTGTCCATAAGCCAAAAAGATATAGTCTTGTCTCCAACCAAAGCTTGATCATGACTCTCGGCGTAGGCGATATTCGCTTCGCCGTAGCGTCGGTTGATCAACGCGTGCACAATATTGCCCATGTTCCAGTCTTCATCTTTGAACTTTTTCAACAACTACAATATAATAGCCAAAAGATGGGAATTGTGAAAGATTGAATCGAATTAAAATTCAAACAAATCGTAAAATAATAAATCAACGTTTTTTGTAACAATTTATATAATACACATAAAACAAACAAAATATTGTTTTTTCTTTTAGAAAAATACAAACGACGGACAAATTCATTTGTTAGATTAAATCGTATAATAAGTGACGAATATATAATTAAAACTGCATTATTATTATTGCAGTCAGCTTAAAAACTTTGGTAGAAGTACATTGATCATTATAAAATACAAAAAATGGTACTATTACGATTATACAATAAGTACAAAATAAAAATAAAGAAAAGGTTTCAGTAACATAGTCGTGGAAAACGTTTCAAAAATCCCTCTAATCACATAGCGTCATATTAAAATTATTAGAAAATAATCATAACAATAATTTAATCTCTTGGTCGTGTTAAAAATTGGCAGAGTGCTGAAGTGACAAACGCTCTGGACTCATACCATAATAATCATATTTTGTACAAATGTGGGAAAGCTAACAGTGTTACATGTCCAAAGTTATATATATATGTAAAAATAATTAGTTGTGCAGTTGGTTCTACACAACTTTAACCGAGAGTAAAAATACCTGCTTAGAAGATCTTGTCTAAAGAATCAATGATGTAAATTTGATTTGATTTCTTAGTCAATTTCTTCAAATCGAATAACTCAATTTAATAGTTAAATTGCTTAAAAACCACTAAAAATGTTTTCTCTTTCAATACTGAATTCCTCTTAAGTATCATTATTAAATATGAGGGTTTGTGTCACTCCGAAAAATGAGTTATGTTTTAACTTTCAATAAGATAAATAATAAACATAACCGAACCGTACCATATAGGTTATTAAACCTGTGCAGTATATCGTAAACTATATGATAAAAGCCCTGGTTAAAGGAATCATTTACTTTCTTGTTAGCGATAGTAACGCTCAGCATGTAAGGAGACTGGACAACTAGCATTGATCAAATTCAATATAAATTATAAATTTACAGGGTCAATTTCAACCACCCGTAGCTCAATGGTTAAGGCATTGCCTTGACATGACTATATAGTGTTCCTAGTTGACTGGAACCAAATGGTATATTATTCAAGTAAATCTGACAATTCAAATATTTCATTCTTGAAAACCCATTAATAAATAAAAATATTCTTAATTCTATGCCACTTAACAAAACTCTGCATTCAAATTAACACGGTACTTAAAGATACATTGAGATATGTATACGCCATATGTAGCAATTTTGTTAAATAAAACAACCCCAACAAAAAATCATGCAATTTCATTAATTTTTGTAAACAATGACACAACCCAGTAGCTAACATACTTTATTACAAGACTTTTTTATGTATAAAAATGTGGGTCATTTGTTTGAGTTTCTCTTTGTGAATACGGAAATAATACAAATCATCGACCTGTTTATTCATTGAACACAGCAAACCAAAATTGAAACATGTTGGATAACAAACCACACATACCAAGACTCTTAAAATTAACAAAAAACATCTTGTAAAAGGGTGTTTACTTTAAAAAACAAATTTGAAATTACGATAATTATGTTAAAAATGTATCCTCAAATAATAATTCACAAATGACAACACCGAAATATAACTTGTCAGTCAAAAATTGTTTCTAGACTTAATCGAAATAATAATAACAACAACGTACGTTAATCCATTTGTCGGGTATAGCCATGGCCAAACGATAATCAAAACCTCCCCCACCTTCAGCAACAGGACGACAAAGTGTTGGCATTCCGCTTACTTCCTTTCAAATAAAGTTTTAAAAATACATATCAACATCATAAGTAGGGGTGTTAATAATCCTGAAGATTCGAGTAATGGTCATAAAGTATCAATTTTCAATGATGGCGATATTCCAAACTGTTCCTTCTCCACGTGGTACATCCTGGACTAGGTGCTTCTAGACATCTAGACTAATAGCAACAGGGTCTGAGTACACAGCGGTATAACTGGGCTCCCACTACGGCTGGTGGATGCAAGCATACACCCAGGATAGTTAGAAGGTATCTTAAGGTATACGTATACCATATGTAGCCGTTGGGTTTAGGGAGATAATCCTGACAAAAATCAGGTGGCCTTGTCAATCATTGCAAGCAGTGGCGACTTCACAAGAATGCCGTCTACCAGCCAAGAAAATTTGTTATTCTTTTATGTTTGTTACGCTTATCAAGCCATCGAAGTCAATCGTTTATATGCCGTATAAATATGATAAATAATGAAAAGGTGACCGCATCACCAACGAAAATGAGTTGAAATTAAAATATTTATTAAAATCAATTTGATGATTTGTTTTCAATTTACCTCTTTTAATGTTCTTAAATGGAACGATAAAGAAAACCAAATGGATGCTAATAATCCTGAGGATTTGAGTAATACTTATATAGTCTCAAATTTCAATAATGGTGATATTCCTAACTGTTCGTCATCCACGTGGTGCATCCTGAACTAGGTGCCAACATACACCTAGACTAATAACAGTAATAACCGAATGCACAGCGGCATAACTAGGCTTTCATTGGATTCCAGCTCAGTAAATGAGTAATAACATACACCCAACATGCTTAAAAGTTATCTCAAAACATCTATTTACCATATATAGCCGGATAGCTTTGTGGATCTGTCAATTGGTGTCAACCCCGAAAAAGATCGCCACGTCAATTCCTGTAAACTCTGGCGTCGTCACAAGAAAACAGTCTTCTAGCCAAGAAACTTCATTAAACCCCCTTCCAAGTTCAATTTGCATCCAACAACCTCTTTGTATAGAAATTCGAGTTGCTATACAAACTTGCAATTAATGAAAAGATGGCTCTACCATCAACTTATGTCATGTTAAATAGAATAATAAAAGAAATTAAATGCTTTCAAATTTTACATGACATACAACAAATATAGAAAATGCATTAAAAACATTTTTACTTGTTATCAATTACCTCAGCAATAGTAATAATAAAAGGATATTTTTCGTGTAAAAAGTGATTAACCAGCATCAAATAAGTAAGAGATTCTGTATCAACAGCCAATCCAAAATATTCATCATACGAGCCCGAAAAGTTTGTCATTAGACCGTGGTGATGATAGAGCATAGACATGACACCGTCAAATCGAAAGCCATCAAAACCAAATTCATCAATCCACAAACGAACATTGGACATTAGAAAACGCAAAACTTCCAATCTAGAAGTTTTCAAATTAATAAACACAACAAATAATAAGATCATCATTTACGTAAAATCATTTTACAAGTATTTACATTTAATGATTAAATACTATTACTGCACATACTGCATGTGAACATAAATTTTCAATCGACAACATTTGTAGTAAAAATGTTCTTTTTAATATAATTTACTAAATAAACGTTATCAAAAAGATAAAAATGCATTTCAATGTTCAAATGTAAAAGTGATACGCTATTATATTTTAACCAATTCAACATAAAAACTGAACAATATATCCATTAAAAAAACTTTGCTATAACCTAATAACAAAAAATTGATTACACTCTTCAACAATATGTATACTTTACACTGACATTATGTAAGTATAATAAACATAACACTAATATATACTACAAGAAAAAACAACACTACTTTAAATAATTAAACAAACAGTACTCTGTATAATTAAACAAACGAGAGCCCCACAATTCGTGTACACCACGACCGTGATCATGAAAATAACATGATTCTGTTCCATCAAATTGGTTAAGCCCATCGTTAGTATTTTTCGAAGCGTGGCTATGCACAACGTCCAACAAGACAACAAGTTCAAGCCGGTGGGCTTCATCAATCAAAGCTTTTAATTCGTCAGGAGTACCAAAACGACTAAATCCAAATAAAAATAAATGCATTTTTAACTTAGTGAGAATAAATAAAACAAATGGAAACAAGTATAAATTTAAAAAATGTTACATATGTGAACTATAATAAAATTAATTTAATTTTGGATAACTAATTTTATACAGTAAGAAATGCATACAAATATTAGAAAATTCTTCCTTTAAAAATCTGAAATAAACTAAAAAAATTAGTTGTAAATATTTGAGAAACATAACGAAAATATCACATCTAGTTGTATACACACAATTGAGTGCTATATACAAAATAATTATTTCTTCGAACATTTTCTCAAAATGTTATTATTACAAAATAAAGCATTATGTACGTACCTAGATGCGGCAAAAAAACTTGTAACTTGATAACCAAAAGAAGCATAGTAAGCATGTTCCATAATTGCCATAAGTTGTATTGTATTATATCCTAAAAAAACACCACAAAATAACATTATAATATAGTTTAAAAATTTTCAGTTAACCAAATAAACACAAAGCAAATATTTTTATTATAAATGGGTTACATTTAAATAAAAAAATGTCTTAAATACCACCTACAATATATATATATATATATATATATATATATATACGTAAGTAAAATAATGATAAACGACTTCACTTTTATATCCAATCTCACTTTAAACAGTTAAAGTACTACTAATTAATAATAAGGTTCTAATAATAAAATTTCAAGTCCCATTCTGAAATATCTATAAGCTTGCTAAAATTGTACCATATATAAAATTGAAAAAACACACCCACATCACTATAAATTAACAGTTTGATACTTTGACCAACTCGATCACACTAAAATATAACAAAAAGTAATTTAGCATTAAAAAGCAAATGCTTTTACATCCAGTTAGTTAAAATAATTATAGATAATTGTGTTTAAAAAAATAATATTTATTGTAATTGGATTTAAATATAAAAAATTGACTTATTGCCTGAATATTTAACAGAGAACATTTTTCAGCATGTAGATATTTAACAAAGCCAAATCTCGAGTTTAACACTATACCAACTCTGCTATATCTGCACTTTTTATTTTTAAAAATGCTAAGATAATAATCACTTTTATCAAAATAAATTATATAATAAAAACGTAACCTATAACGTTTCATTCACACTTTAATCTTAAAACCGTGTTGTATACAGTCCCAAACTACGCATAAATAGGTAACGTAGTTTTCAATAAAAAAATTGTTAAAATATTTTTAATCTATAATAATGCGTTTTGTTTATTAAATCCTGGAACCTGTATCTAACGATCCATAAAAACAAAATTATGTATTGATAGTTGTTTTAAATCGTTCAATTTTTTATTTAAAATATTAAAAACACCTTAAATAAACAAAAGCAACTGTAAACAAATTCAATAATCCCTCACATAAAAACCTCTAACATAAATTATATACTTTTTACTATAAATAAAACTCTATAAACAATAATTAAATGTTACATTTTAAAAACACTAGTAACAATAAACAAAAATAATAATTTCAATATAAAAACTTGCCTAATTTTTTAATTCTAGGTAAAACATTATCTTTAAAATGTGTATATGAAGCCACTTTTCCTTCTTCTGAAGAAATACCAACATGACATTCATAAACACGTAAGCTTTTAGGACGTGGAGGATGAGGGTATTTAAAACGATAAGGCTAAAATATTAAAATCATAAAAAATAATTACATCAGGTGGGTTGTACATGACTTGATCATAAATAATGTTTTTTCCGAAACATTTAACATAAGGCGCCCAAGGACTTAGCCTGTCCAAACGACGGCCATCTGCGGTAACAACAAGTAGCTAAAAACCGTTAAACGTAATAATTTCATACTTTCAATTTTGAAAGATGTTCAATTGCAGGTAATCCATTTACTGGAGGAATAGTTAACTCCCATTTTCCATATCCAATATTCTTATAAGCATGTGTGCACTCCTCCCATTTATCTCAAGAATAAACCCAAGTATTTCACTTACTAAAATCACCACGAATATATAACTCCTTAGCACCAGGAGCCCATTCCTTGCAGTAAATGCTTCCATCAGATAAAACATTAATTCCAAACTCCCTATAACCTTGAGTAAATGTTTCTAAACCGCAAACATCATTTATCCATTTCAAATGATCTAAAAAACATTTATATCTAAAAAGATCAATTAAACTTTAATAAAAAATAACCTGCGTTTAATTTCATATTTGTATGGTTCAAGCCAAGGATCCAAACTCATCAAATCGTCAATTTTTGGAACATCTACAGCCAAAATTTCCTCAGGTTTATAAAACATCACTAAATACTAAGATTCAGACGAAATAACAAAACCCTATACAAAATACCCACAACTTTTGCTCATTGGCTTTTTATATATATAAACACTAACTTTTTATACAAAATTAATTTTATTTTTTTAAATAAATAAATTTATATAATTTATTAACAATTTATTATTATTTAAATAAATATTATTAAATGTAAGTAAATTATTAATAAAATATTAATAAAACAAAGACATATATCAACTCGCGAGGTAAGGCGCGCGTCACGCTACACGTTCATTGGAGCGTTATTCATCCTTTTCTTTTTTTTTTGAAGATTATTGCAGTGTTTTTGCATTGTAACACGTAACTTATTTTATTATTATTTTTGTTTATGTGTAATTTTTGCTCGTTTTCTATAATTGTTAACTTCCACTATCTACCTTGATTTTATCTTGATTTCAAATATTTTTTCTGTGACTAATCCCCTTTTATTTCACCATTTATTTTATTTTTTCCCCTGAAAGTTTGAAACAATTTGAAAACCGAGTACTAAAAGGCGTTTTGGCTTACTCAACTCGTGAAAAATCTTGAATCCTGAAATAATAATAAAACTATCAAGTTGTTGTGTACGGCTACCGTACTAGCTATATATTAGACTCCATCTAGAATACTGTATTTAAGTTACCTCCTTTTTTTGGAAAATAGACATTAAGATATTAGATAATGTTCAACGCAGGTTTACTAAAGTTCCTAGACAGCTTAAGAACGAAAGTTATATCAACCGGTTAAAGTATTTTAAGCTCTTCCCTTTACATGATAGGAGGCTCCGGAGTGGCTACATCTTAGTATACAAAACCTTAAAATTAGATGGTTCAGACCATTTTTTTGTTCCAGCTAATGATTCTCGCAAAGGACACCCGTTTAAGTTATCAAAACCTAGAGTTAAATCCCGTCTACGACTAAATCACTTTTCGTATAGGATCATAACTACATGGAACCTTCTACCGAACCACATTGTCTTAGCGCCGTCCATTGATTTCTTTAAATTGGCGTACGATTAGTATTTTCTCCATAATTATATTTAATTGTGTTTATGTTTGTATTTTTTTAATTATATAATTAAGTTTAGATATTTCTTATATTTACTTAAATTCTCTTCGAGATTTTTGTTGTTGATATTTGATAAATTGAACCGAGTACTTGAATACCTGAATACAGATTGGTACATCTGCTGAGTACAGGAACAGGACATTATACAAAGTATGTAGAAAATAAAAATATATATTTTGATCCTTGGTTTTCATTGTATCCAAAAATGTTAATATATCCTTTGGAAACGTAGATTATAATAATAAAAATACAAACAAATCTGGATAGAAGACCATAAACGGGTAAAGAAGTTAAATAAAATTTGGAAGAATAGATTTATTATAATGTGATTTAAATAAATGCAAAAATAAAACTGAAACAACGTGCTTGGAAAGTTTGTTCTAAGCAGAGATTACCCTATGGGTAAAATGGTGCGATCTAAGACGAGTTATAGCTCTAGTTTTATTGAATTTATGCTTATAACCCCTCAGACGATAAAACATAATGTCAAAACAATTAGTCAATCGATTATTTCTTTAGTAGCTCTTAAACTAAAAATAAATTACTTTGTAGTCTTCTAGCACTCAACGGGAATAATTTAAAAATTTTGAATCTGTTATAATAAGGTTTACCCTTTAAGCTACTAGGGGGATAGTTAAAACCCTTTGTACACTTTCTAAATGTTGTATGTCACCTTCTAGAATAACAGCAGTAACCTTTATATAATATTTAAAATAAGGTCTAACATATAACATAACAATTAAAGATAAACATTTACTAGGGATAGGTCCCAGATTACGTACAAAACATTTAGCCAGTTTTAAACCTATTTGAGCAGCTTTTTTATAATAAGGGGGAAATTTGAGGGGGTGTAAAGAACATTCATAAATCCTTAATTGATTCCATTGTATTTATTGAGTACAAACCAGATATAAAAGACAAAACTTAAGGGTCTTCCGAATATGATGTGCTTGCAGTTAGTAAATTTTTACGGAAGCATATTTTTAACTGACTAATCATGTATATTGTTAATGTCTTGTTGTAGTAGTTTAGGGTCGGATCTCCATATCTTAGCATCTACCAAATAAAGAAGGATGTTAGAACGAATTACTGACGGTAGGTCATTAATAAATATTATAAATAATAATAGACCTAATATTAAACCATGCGATGTACCTGATGTTATTCCGCTAGAGGACGGAAGTGTACTACCTAATCTAACACTAAAACTACGATCTAATAAAAAATCCTTAATTCAGCTAAAAATTAGGTCGGTAATACCATAAAACATGAGTTTGGCTAAAAATGCGACACTATATCAAAAGTTTTCACAAAATCGAAATAGATCGCATCAATAAATGGCAAAATTTAAAAGATTTAGGGAAGCTATCAGTAAAATCTAGTAAAGTTGAGAAACAGGATCTTTGTGGCAAAAATATATGTTAAACAGGACTGATGATATTGCTGAATAGTAGTTATTAGATTAGATGTTTTTTGACGATTTTTTATAATATTTTACTAGGGGTGGGTAGAATATTGGTTGGTTTATGACTTTCTGGATTATCTCTAGCACCAGATTTATAGATAAATGCTAACTTCTAGACAAAAGTACTCTTTTACTTGTCAAAAAATATTTTAAAAAAATAACTAATAATTAATGCCAGTGCATGTGCACAGTTTTTGAGTACCATGGGATACACGCCATCAAATTCACAAAATGTGGAATTTAGCTTTGTCAAGTTATCAAGACCGCACACCGTATAAACCTCGGGGATGCTGACATTGGTAGAATCTATCGGGTTAAAAACCGAGCTAAAAAAGTTTTTAAATAAATTACATGTCTCTGGCATAGAAAACAATTTACATTCTACACCTTTTAATTGAGAACAAAAAACATTAGTAAATCGCGTATCTTTTGTAAATTTAAACAGGGCCTTTTATTATTTTTTGTAATATCGAGTAATTTATACTACTTAGCCTTTTTTAACACTCTAATAGTTAATACAGCTTGCTTTTAAATATCAATGTACTTGTAAAAAAGCAAAAACGTTGTGTCAGTTTCTACTTATAAAAAGACCAATTCTTAAAAGTTTCAACATTTTGAACGGCACAAATAAACTCATACCCTTTAAAACAATAAAGGTATACAAGTTATTTATGTCAAAAACTGCTCTAGATCTCAATTAGTATTACGTAAGTAACTATTAAACTTACCAAAGTTAGCTTTGCGAAAATCAGGATAAGCAAACAAGTCGGGACAGAGGGAAAATGTACTTTAAAGCATAGAAGGAAGTGGTTATTTTTTCCCAAAGGGGATAAGTGTAGAATGTAATTTATTAAGATAGGAAGATTTAAAAAAATTAAAACATAAGGGAAGATTTCCCACTTTTTGCTTTGTCGATGAAGAGAGATCTTGCTAGAAAGCTTGTTCTATGCTGAAATTAAACAATTCAGTTTTAGAAAGTCTCTGTGGATTGTTTAAAATGTTCCAATTTATAGAGAAAGCATTAAAAACCCCATAAATAACCTTGTACTTATAAGAAGCAGAGGCTACAGCTTGAAGCTTATTTAGATGAGTCTTGTCAAAAAAATCGGAGATTAATGAAAGTCTATAAAGGATAAAGAAAAGGACTCTGTCTTTCGATAAAAACAAGAGGGCCAAATGCAAAAAATTATATCCATTAGTTGAATCCGAGACTAACATTATACAAATTTTAAAATTTAGACCTTCTTTAACATAATAGAAACAACCCCTTGACTTACTCTTTATAGAATCTTTATAAACTACACTGTAACCTGAGATTCGTATTTTATTTAAAAAAATATTTAATATACAAGATTCTCTAATCTCAATAATATAAAGAACACCGGTAGCTTCTATGTATTTTAATTTAGACAGTTTATTCCTAATACTCAGAGCGCTTGTATAGAAAAACTTTAGTATGGAGAGTTCCATAACAAGACCGCATTTGGTCGTAGTTTGTATCTACGGGGACAGTGATTATACTGCAAAGCCCAACCTAAAAATCATGCTGTGTAATTAAACATAGTTGTTAATTATTCATCTCTAAGAGTGTAAGTCGGACAATGGGAATTAACTTTTTTTAATAAATAAAGTATTCAAATTGCTTTCCGTCAAATCTGTAAAAGAGAAAAATGATCGGAAATGTTTTTTTTATTAGGAGGGAGGTTCCTAAACATTTTTACATAATAAAGAAATGATTTCTTGACAAAAGATTAGAATTTCAAAAATTTATTTACATTCTGGTCACTGAGGAAAGTGACAATCAGTGGGCATGCCGTATAAAGCACTTTACAGCGAATTCTAATAACCTTAAATTTGGGAATATTCTTAAATACTTCCTTTTAAGGAACCACCTTTAATGATATTCCTAAATCTATAAAACTCAAAAACAAGTTTCTTGAAAGCATTAATAATTAAAAAGCACTACGTGCTAGAGTTAATTTGGAGATTGTAATAGAGACATTCAAAATTGTATTATTCGTCTCTTTAATAGTTACTAAAGATGTACAAATATCCTACGTAGGTTCTTTTATGCATTTATTATTCTTGTCAAAGAATATAATTTTTAGTAAGCAGTATTTTTTACTATCGTAAATTTTTATTATAAAACTGCATAAAATATATAGTATAATTATTTAGACATGTATATGTATATACATTGTAACAGCGATTAATAAAAAATGTATTATTATTATTTTAAAAATTCTTATTCTATATTACTTATTTATTTTTCTTAAATTAATTAATTAATTTTTATTGTAATTTATTATTTTACTAAGAATTTTAAATTATACTTTTTACTGTTTAAAACTGTAGTGTTCAATAATTGCGCAGCTTCAAATTTGCATACTCTCTTAATAAACTACAGTTAGACAATTCTATAATTTATTACAGTTTGTTTATTTGGAATACTATTATGAATTGTGCAAATAATTCAAAATAATTTTATTAATAAACATAAGTGATATTTATTAATTTCATTTTGTTTATAACTTATAATACAATACGCAATAGAAAAACGTTTTAAAAATATTAACGTCATATAACATATATATTTATATTAAATAATCGATTAATATTAAACAAAGATTAATAAATAATAAAAAAACATTAACTATAGTAATAATAATTATATAAATTATATTAGTAGAACAATTTGTAAAAAACACATAATCACACCCGTCAATCATACTTTAGTTGTGCACCAGTGTACCATGAAATGGGTTAATCAATTTGATGGAAGAAAAAAGTAAGAAAGTCAAAAAATTAAGAAGTTAATAAGCGTCAAAAACGATTTTTAATAACACTGTTGTTTATACTAGCAAAAATACAAAACTGTTCAAGTTGATTGTTTAATATATACTTTAAAAAATATTATATTAATAACTTTGATCATAAAAACTGTGTTGAGTTTATCACAACTTAAGTACATTTTTACCATTAATAAAAATAAATAAATGACAAGTACATTTTTAAAAAGTAGTAGTACAAATAATGGGAACAAAATGAAATAAAATGTCATATGATAATAAATATAAATATAGTCAAAACGGTAAACATGTAATTCAAAAAAATTCAAAACTATATTACTTTGAATGAGTCATTATAAGGTGCAGTTACATTATACTGCAGGATATCCACATTAGTTTAAATAAATGCGTGGGTGAAACAATTCCTACTTTGACAGGTTTGTTAGAAGTTCAGTTTTGCTTGATTCTGGATAAGTATGGCAGATATGAGTATTTGTTTTGATTAGTTCAGGTAAGTTCTCCAGGTTTTTCCAGAAGCTTTAGAATTGCTTAGAGCTGTATGTAGTGGGTGAGTGTTATTACCTTGAATTCTTGATGTAATTGTATACAAGATTTTAAATGTTTATTAACAATATCATTTAATAAGATAAAAAATATATAAGATAAAATTCCTGCAGATTTTGACACCAAAAATATGCACCTTTTTAAAACAACTTAATCTTGTTTTAATGATTTAGGGAAAATTACAGGTGAGATATATAATATTAAAAAATCAAAACAAGATGTAATATAATTATCAACATTCAGTTTTCTTAACCTTCTTATAAAGTAGCATAAGGATTTGGTTTTTATAAATATGTGCTCTACATAATCACACTAGGTAAGTTTGTATTTATGTTTGCCCCAAGATACTTAATTTTGTTACAGATACATATGTTTGTCTGATTTAATTTGAATGTTTTGTTTATTTCCATCGTTTCTGTTAGACGCATCGTAAATTTAACCAGCTTGCATTTCGACGAATTTAAATTGAGATTAAAGTTAGTAGACCACTGTTCAATTTTATTAATAGAATTTTCAAATTCTTTTAGATTTTTATTTAAAGAGACATTTGTGCACAAAACGATATCATCGGCAAAGTTAAACAAATGATGACTGTGGAACTTGTAATGGATCTAAGTACAATATTTTGTGTTAACTGATTTATTACTACCAATTTGTGTAAACTGTTTTTTTTTGAGAAAAAATTTTGTAGCCAGTTTAAGATATGGTCGGGTGTTTTAATTAGTTCAAGACATTGAATTAATTTTTCTTTTGATATGCTATTGAAAGCAGATTTATAATCAAGAAACATGCAGTATATTCAACATTTTCCTTTATCAAGGAATTTAGTAATGTAATGAACAAGACTTGCTACACAGTCTAGAGTAGAACAATTATTTTTATATGCAAATTGATAATGATCATGCCGGGGTGGTCTAGCGATACAGCGCTCGAATTCGGACCTCGGTGGACATGGGTTCGAATCCCATCGCCGGCACTAAAATGAGGGCCCACGTTTGGCTTCGCTAATTGTCCACTGCTGAAAGATGTTTCTCGTGCAAACATTTAAAGTAGAAAACATAAAATAAAAATCATTACTAATGTTCACTATAGGCTTGAGGTGGTTAAGAATTGGGCGATAGTGTTCTGGATTTGTTGATAAGACAGAAATGTTTTTGGGATAGGTGTGATTCGTAAGATACTCAAAGTATCAGCTTCTTCACAATTTATTTACTTATTATTGTAGGTAGTGATGGAGCAATTGGTGGCGTGCAGAACCTTAATAAGTTACAACTAATTCCATCAGGTCCAAACTTACTTTACAACTGTTAATTAAATTTTTAATATTAAAGTTGATAATGGGCGTTCAATAATTTTTAGTTAATCAAATTCTGATACGCTTGAGTTGTTTGAAGTAAAGTAACCATTTAGTTCTTTAGCATCCATTTTAAATTGTTTTTAATTTATTAAAAATTCTATTAATATTGTTCCAAATAGATTGTGAATCACGGTTTGATAGAAAGTATTCATTAGCATAACTATTAAGTTTATTAATTTAAAGTTTAATATTTATTTAAGCTTTTCAATTTAGTTTATTAACTTGATTGATATGCCAATTCTTTTTCCCGTTTAAGCCTTTTAAGATTAAATGAGGAAACATGGTTGTTTGTAATCTCAACCTTAACTACTCGATAACATTTGTTAAGGTGTGCGTTAATAAGATCAGCGAAAAGCACAGTAGCATCATTTAGGCTAAGATTGTTAAAAATTATTTTCAATACTGCGGATCTAAATTCTTCTATATTTGAAGTTGATGTATCTGGCACATGTATGAATGTCAACAGAATCATGCGGCTTTGACTTATTTTCAGCAGTTTGATGAAATGGTGTCCTCTTGTTTTTAGCAATATTTTTTCAAGAGACCAGGTACCTAACCTTGCACTCAAACCCTCCTCTTTCCTCAACCGGGACTGGCTACTTTAACTTTATTGAACTAACTCGGTTATAAATCATTATGTATGTATGATTATTTTTGTTAATTCAAAACTTAAATATTTCGTGTATCCATAAATTACAATTTAAAACTTTTGTGATTAAAGAGAATAAACAAATTGAAAACGTCTCATACTTTAAGCCTTTCAATATTCTTATTTTAAATAACAACAATTATTAAAATATTCATTTCCAACTAATAGTCTGTCATTTTGATGCAATCTAAACAAAAATTTTGTCGAGTGATTTATACAAACGCTATTTTTGTAAACTCTAAACCTGCCGATAAACAATTTAATTTATAATCGTTTTGTTCTTAAAAACAACAAGTTAACCTTTTAAAGTACAATAACATGGATAATGTGAAAAATGTTCCTCGTAAAACATTCAAGCAGTTATTAACCAAAAAAAATCATAAAGAAATTAATTAATTATTTTATTTTGTGTTTATTACCTCGAATGTAGGTCCGCGTTTTAGTGCAGCGGTGATGGGATTCGAACCCATGCGCACCCAGGTCCGAATTCGAGCGCTGTACCACTATTATCACAAAAAGGTGTCATTATTTTTTAGTTAACCACAAAGTACTTGCATTAATGTTTTATATTTATATAATTAATCTTCAAGAAAATACAAAAATGAACACAAATTGTCAAATACAAACATATATTTTTAATGTAAAAAACTATATATAAAAAATAAGATCAAAATAAAATACAACAATCAAGTTAAAGTAATAATTTAATAAAAATACTAAACATAAAATATGAAAATAAAAAAACAACCATTGGCTTAACTCAGCACAAACTTAAGTGCAATACTTTAAAAAACAACAACATTATGTCTCGTTATCATCAAAATCAAGTGGCCCCATCATATTGCTGTTTTGTTTAGAAAGATTCCACGATAAGCAATAAGCAAGATCGCAAAACCAATTAATTGCCTTGAAAAATGAAAAATAAACAAAATATATTATTGACTATTATCATTCACTACACCAAAATTAGCATAAGTTATCAAAAAAGCACTTTAAAACGGTGTTTGTGTTACGATATATTTCTTATTTTAGTTACAACATTTAACCAAATTTAAAAATTAGTTTAATTACGTGTTTTATATAATTCAAAGTGAGACATGAATTAAACGTTTTCAATTCTATTCAATCCTAATAAATGTACCGATCTTGTTAAGGCGTCAAAATATTTGTTACTTTACCTATGTAAATTAGTAAACTATAAGTACTTTCACTATTTTATTATAAAACGTTCACCGTATTAAAAAATTTCATTTCGATTGGTAAAAAGTCACCTCTCCTTTATTTCTATATCTGTACAGTAAATTAAATTATCGAATCCGATAGCCTAATAAGAGTAACAAACGTAGAAGTATAGTAAAGTTTCTTGACTGATAAATGGAATCCTTGTAACGGTACTACTGTGTTTGCAAAGATAAGTGAGGATGCCTTAATTTTTGTCAGCATTATCTGGTCTAGCTCAACGGCTGTATATGATATATACATACTTTTAAATGCTTTGAGTGTATATTTGTACCCTCACTCAAAGCGAAAGTTCAGTTATACCGCTGTATATTCGGACACTGCTGTGTTAGTCTAGGTGCTTGGGAGCACCTAGTTCGAGACTTGATGCGTAACGGTACTAGCCAGGAATATCACCATTATTAAAAATCGATAGTATATAAGCATCATGTAATGCACACATAAATCATCACAACAAAAACAAACCTGATCTTTGTCGCATAAACAAGGAATGGGATAAGGTGAGGCGCTGACATGAATTACGTCTCCGCGACATAACAAATTTGAGCGCCTGGAACGACCATCAAACGAAAAATGAACTGCTGAACATCGAGCTGTTTCAGAAATCGATATTTCCAACTGAATGGTACTTGGCAACACAATAGCTCTCGAACTTAAAGCCAAAGAATTAATTGGTGTTAGAACTAGTGCAGAAACATGAGGATGAACCATACTTGCTCCAGCACTCATTGAATAGGCTGTACTCCCAGTAGGTGTACTAATAATCAAACCTTAGAGTAATATATATATATATATATATATATATATATTTATATATATATAACAAATGTAATTTATGTAAAGATATTGCAAAAAAGATTTGCCATTTTTTAAAAATATTTTCATACAAAATATTATTTAAACATATAAATAAAAAATTCTGAAACTAAAATTTATCAAATTATTTAAAAGACAACGTTTGAACTAATCTAAGCAAATTAACTTTTACGAGTGCAAAAATAAAATTAAAATACTACTGATATTCCTATAAAAGGAAAATGGAATAAAAATAACAAATTTTCTTATGATGCTGCATTAGCCTGTAAAATCAATTTATATAAAATATCTTAGTTCATGATGCTAAAAATCAAAATTATTTTTGTGTACAACGAATGTAATAACAAATTGTTAATTAAATTTGATCAAGCAAAATTATATTAGCTAAAAAACTAAAAGTACTACCTTAGAATCGTATGTCATGTAATTAATTAATTTAATTTAATTTTTGTATAAATCCATATTGTATGGACCAATATGATCTAAACTATATAAACCAAAACTGTTAGTAAATAATACGTTGTACATACACCAAATTATGTCATATATAGTAGATAAAAATACATTAATTTCAAAAGTACAATAACAATTATGTTAGTTTTTCCCAATATAGACTGAAGCATTGTTTATGTTAATTGTTTAATTCTCCAGAGTATCATGTGGAAGTTCAGCATTAAATGTGAAATTAAATAATTTAACAATTTTAATGCTACCTTAAACTAACACCGGTTCTCTTTATTTTGATAAATTTCTGTACTTAATTTTACAATATTCTTTAACAAGTAATAAGTTTAAAATAGAACTGAAACAGGTAAATCATTCTACTTTATGTTTAATTCTCAACTCCAACGAGATACTCTGGAGTAGTAAACAATTAACAAAAACAATGCTCCAGACTATATTTGGGAGAAGATAACATAATGTTTATTATACTTTTAAAATTAATGCATTTTCAGTTATATGAAGTGCAAAATCATTGACTAAACTAAACGTTATATTTATACAATTGCCTCCAGACAAAAACATTTTAAAATATAATGTAAATGATTTGAGAAATAAAAATGTTCAATTAAGAAAACTAATTGTGATGCAAAATCAAATTCAACAACATTAGGTAAAAGCATATAGAGACCACTATATTAAAAGCTCTCAGAAAATTCTAGAAATCAATGAATACTATCTAAAATATTAAAAATGTATGCCTCTTATTATCTATTTTTATATATGTGTACATATTTTATAATATAAATTATTTTTAAACAACTAATTTACCTGTTTTTCAATTAAAAAATGTAAATATTCTTGTTTTTGACCTAAATTTGAATTTTATGATGTTGGTATAAAATATTTTAATTATACTTCTATGACAATGCTGAACGAATTGTTTAGTACAATTCAAATGTGCTTCATATAATTATACTGCATTGATTCTGACAGCAGCTTATTTATCTAATGTATCTAATATATATATATATATATATATATATATATATATATATATATATATATTTTTAAGACTAATGTAATAACACGTGAAATACATTTTATTCACTAAAAAGTGTTAAACAATTGATAAAATAAATTTATAACTGTATTAGTTCAAAGTTTTTCTGAGACCGCAAAAAGTTTATAAACTGCAATCAAATGTAGTTTTACCGTTTTACAAACAAGTGCTTAAAAATAAAATAAAAATTATTTACAAAAGTTGTCAATAGATTCTTTGTTCTTTAGTGATTTTAAGAAAATGCCTATTTAGTTAATATTGATTTTTATTGTTAGTATGTTATATGACATTATGCTGTTATTTATAAGGGATGTATACTAATTCACAACATTGCCTTAACATATCTTATAATTAAACTTAATATGTGTGACAAACCCATTGTTATTCAAATTCAATGTAAAAACCATGAACAATTCTTATAATCTAATTACATAAACATATTCCTTACCATCTCCTTTAATATTGGTCACTTCTTTGCCATTAACTTTGATAATAAGATCGCAAAGAAACGGTGATAACCCACGATCAATAACTAATTCATTTAAAAACTGCATGCAAAAAACAGAAATTGTAAGATAAAATAAAATAATATAATCCATTATATAATTTATTTTTGCTAATAATTGGATGCGGGCCTTTGAATGTTGGTAAATTTAGTGGTAATTTTGTCTGGTTTATTCTATCAATTTACATAGGATTACGCTAAATTTTTCTTCTTCTTATTATTATTATTAAGCTTTAATATCTCACTAGAGATACATTCAGCATAAAATACATTTTTACCATCAATATAAAAAAGTAGTAGTAAATAAATAATGGGATCAAAATGAAATAGAATGTCATATGTTAATGAATATAAATATAGTCTATATATAATGCATGTGATTTTAAAAAATATTCAAAATTGCTGTACATAGAATGAGTCATTATAAGGCACAACTTGTACTGAGATGTCCAAATTAGTTCAAATGAATGCGTAGGTGGAACAATTCCTACTTTGATAGGTTTCTTAGTAGTTCAATTTTGTTTGATTCTGGATTGGTTAATACTCTGGATAAGTACGGCAGACATGAATTTTTGTATTGATTAGTTTTGGCTTTCATGTGCAGGTAAGTTCTTCTTGTTTTTCCAGAAGCTTTAGAATTGTTAAAAGTTGCATGTAGCGGGTGATTGTTATTATTTTCAATCCTTGATGCTAATTATATACAGGATTTAAAAATGTTTATCAACAATATCATTCAATAAGATAGAATATTTGATTCTGAAGATTTTGATACCAATGATATGCATCTTTTTAAAATAATGTAATCCTGTTTTAATAAACCAGGAAAAATTATGGGTGAGCAATATAATATCAAAGGATAAAAGCATGATGTAATGAACAATTTAGTAATATAATTGTTAACATTTAGTTTTCTTAATCTTCTTATATAGTAGCATAAGGATTTGGTTTTTAAAAATATATGCTCTACATGATCACACCAGGTATGCTATTTATGTGTACACCAAGATATTTAATTTTGTTACAGGTGCATATATTTGTTTGATTTAGCTTGAATGTTCTGTTTAATTCCATTGTTTCTCTTGGACGCCTTGTTGTAAATTTAATAAACTTGCATTTTGATGGATTTAAATTGAGATCAAAGTTAGTAGACCATTTTTCAATTTTATTAATAAAATTTTCAAAATTGTTTAGATCATTGTTTGAAGAAACCTTTGTGCACAATACCATATCATCTGCAAATTTAAACAAAAGTGATGGCTTCGGCACTATCAATGGATCTACGTACAGTGAAAATAAAAACGGAGATAGTACTGCACCTTGTGGAACTCCATTATTATTTTCTGTTAACTCTGATTTATTACGACCAATTTGTGTATATTGTTTTCTTTTTGAGAAATAATTTCGTAGCCAGTTTAAAATGTGGTTGGGCGTTTCAAGTAACTCAAGACGTTTAAGTAATTTTTCTCTTGATATGCTATTGAAAGCAGATTTGTAATCTAGAAACATGCAGTATATTCAACATTTTCCTTTGTCAAGCGATTCAGTAATGTAATGAACAAAGCTAGCTACACAGTCTACAGTAGAATAATTATTTTTATATGCAAATTGATAATGATCATTACTAATGTTCAATATAGGCTTGAGGTCGTTAAGTATTATTTTCTCTTGGTTAATTTTAAAAACACTGAGGTGCAAGCAATTGGGCGATAATGTTCTGGATTTGTTGATGGGACAAAAACTTTTGGAATAGGTGTGATTCGTGAGATACGCCAAGTATCAGCTACTTCACAATTCATAATAGACTTGTTTATTATTGTAGATAATGATGGAGCAATTGCTGGCATGCAGAGCTTTAATAAATTGCAACTTATTCCATCAGGTCCAAGTGATGTGCTTGTTTTACAACTGTTAATTAATTTTTGAATATTAAAGTTGATGATAGGTGTTGAATAATTTTTAGTTAATTGATTAAATTCTGATATATTTGAGTTGTTTGAAGTAAAGTAATTATTTAGTTCTTTAGCATCCATCTTACATTGATTTGCTAAAAATGTTGTTAATATTTTCCAAATAGATTGTGAATCACGGTTTGATTGAAAATAATTATTAGCATAGTTATTAAGTTTGTTTATTTCCAGTCTAATTTGCTTGTTTAAGTTCTTTAATTTAGTATATTGACTAGATTTATATGCTACCTCTTTTTCTCGTCTTAGCCTTTTAAGATTTAATGAAGAAATATTATTGTTTGTAATCTCAACCTTAACTACTGGACAATATTTGTTAATATAGGTGTTAATAAGGTCAGTAAAAAATACAGTAGCATCATTAAGGCTAAGATTGTTAAAATTGATGTTATTAATGTTCAATAGTGCGGATTTAAGTAATGCTACATTTGAATTCGATGTATCTCGCACATGTATGAATGATTTAAAAATAGGCTTCAAATATTTTGAATGATAATGCTTCGAGTATATTTTTGGAAGTAGACGAATTATTGAATGGTTAGATGTTGAAAGAGGTGCGTGTTGTTTTACTGAAAAGTAATCGGGGCATTTGTAAAAATATAATCTAGTTGTTTTTGAAGTCTTGTAGAAAAATTAACTAGATTAGTAAGGCCCATTAGTTTGAATATGTTAGTATTCGCATGATTGAAATCACCAGCTAATATAATTAAAGTATTTTCATCAACATTGATAAGATAATCAACTAGTTGGTCGTAGAAATAATTAATTTCCAGTGCTGGTAGAAGGTGCTATGTAAATATTTATAATGTCAATATTTTTGTAGTGAGACGTATTTATTTCTGCAGTTGACGATTAAACACTCAATTCCATTTTGCGAATATTCAAATTTAGATTTAGGATTATTTCAGTATTCTTTATTAATGTATGTAATAAGGCCTCCCCACGTTTCTTAGTGCAATTTTTTCGATCAAGTCAAAATATAAAAATCCATCAAGTTCTATAAGATTATTCTCAACATATATATTCAACCATGATTCTTGGATTAATATCACACAGCTATTCATATGTAATCTGTTTGTCATGAGAGATCGTAAATCAAACATTTTTTCAAGTATTGACCTGCAGTTAAATGACAGTAGTAGCCAATGAAATTAAATAGGTCAAATTTTATGTTAAAAACGGAGTGATGTTTAGCAAATCTTTAAAATTCGTAAAATAAACGTGTTTAGTGTATAGAAAATTTTTGTGAATAAAACATCTAGCCAATTACACATAAATGGACTAAATGGATCTACAAGCAAAAAGTATGTTTATTTTATTATTATAAAATTAAATAGAAATTGAATAATAAAATTAAAACAAATAAACAAAGGAAATTTGGAAAAAATGTTATACCTGATTTTCAAAAACTGCATAAAATTGCAAAAAAAAAATTTTTTATTTGGGATATTTTATGTTCTATTTAGCTGCATACAAAGATTCAGATTAATGGAGTTTACCAAAAAGTATGAGATTTATCTTAAATGATTTTAGAAGATGGAATTGAAAATGTGTGTGCTGTTATTTACGGATTTCGAACTCAACATTCCAAAATCAAGTGTAGTGTGTATTTTGCTAAAGGTTTTAATTTTTTGCAAAATAAGTTACTTTTGTGTGTTATCTACATCGATAATGTGCTATTAAGTGTTCGGAGTTACAAAAAGGTTCCGTACAAACCAAATCTAAAATAGTAAGAAATTAATCGATTTTTCTTTATAATTATTGTAGTCATAATTTTAGCAAGATGTCTCAAAGGATTTAAAACATGTTCAAAATAATGCTCCGGTGTACGTTAACAAAATGGTAATTTGTTTTTCACTGTAACTTACAGTTTACTATCTGTTTGACCTATTTAGACTGCAAAAACCTTGTCAAACAAAAAACGGACCTTTTGTACATTTCATCCTCAACATCCCGGAATAAGTGTTATTAATTTTATGTTTGGTTTTTTTAAAGGGTAGGTTAACAAGTTATAAAATGACGTATTACTTATAAAGAATATTGTATGTGTTATGAAAAATCGAGTTTCAAAGGATTTTATTGGTATCTTGATGGATTGAGATTGGAAATGGCTAATATTCACTGGCAAAAGTTTGATAAGCCACAGTAAACTTGGATCAAAACCATACGAGAATATCCAATTAAATCGAATGTCTTGGAATCAAACATGTTGGAAAATATTTCGAACACATGGAACCGTTTTATTGCCCCATGCTCTTTTCAAATTAAGAACCTTTGTTGTTGTTTTTGCTGTTACTGTTATCTTGTTGCTCCATGCTTATTTTTAAAGCAAAAGGATTTTGTAATACAACAACAACAACTACTACTACTAAAATTTAAAAATCAATAAGTTTTATCTGTCCTTACAAAGATATGCTACTAATCAAATATCTAAAAAAATATTATAACGATAAAATATTTAAATCGATATTATTTATGTATTGAATGAATTAGTGTTGAAAGTTCAAAAAAAATCTGAATTAATTTGTTATCTCTTAATGCTTTGCTGTAAAAATAATTATTATGAATTTAAAATGAAGTTAAGTACTTAATAGTTGATTCATATTTAATTAGAAATATTTATTTAAAAATTCTGAGTTGACCAAAAAAGAATATTTTAAAAATAACACCTATATAGACGGAGTAACTAAATGCAATTTACACTTTTTTAATAATAATTAACAAACTTTTAATTAATGTACCTAAAATACATTTTAATACCTTAATTTTATGTCTCTACAACATAAAATTTACGTTGTTATTACCTCATAAAAAAAATTAACTTGGTTTTATTAAAACTGTTAAATAACCCTTATGTAAAAAATTATATTAACCAATTTAAACAGTGGTCTTTTTCTAATAAAATATAACAATTTTTATTAAACTAAAAGGTATTTTACTTGTGCCAGGGTTACAAATGTTTATAAAAATAATAACTTGTATTGTAATTTCATAAAATTAATTGCAATTGTATTTAAATTTATTTTGTTTAGATAAAAACTTAAATTAACCATAACACGGGCTAAAATAAAAATAATTATATTTTTTGAAAATCGGTATTTAATAGTTCTAACATTAATGTTATTTATTTTACTTTTTGTATAATAAAACTTAACATGTATAAGCATATTTAAATCAAAAAATATTTGTCTAAATCAGTTTTTTGTTAAAATTTGGATTACCTAAAATTATATCAGCATTTTAACCAAAAGCATACCAAAAGACCTAAGCCAAATAGTTACAAACACGAGCCATCTCATTTATTATTTGATATTTTAGAGTAAATTAATTATACATAAAACAATTTATTAACCCTACAAGTTAGATATGTTTTGCATTTTTAAATATATTAGAAGTTATATTTTATGTTGGTAATTTTACTCAATCTTAGATTATGAGCCAGTTAATGTTTTATGTAATTTTTTTATTAGTTACAATATATATCCATAGAATTATACTTGTATTTTAATTATCAAATAATATTGTACGTTTTAAAGTGACGTTTTTATTTTATAATATGTGATTGCTACAAATGCTTTAGTTTAATAACTACGTTTTCAACGCTAATTAGTTTAAGAGTTATATATATATATATATATATATATATATATATTAAAAATTAATTGCAGTTCTTGAATGATTTATTAAATTTTTTTTTCGCACGTGGATATTTGGTAAAACCTCATGAGGACCCCATTTATCACCGGTAAAAGGATTTAAGTAAAAAACCTAGCTCTAGCTCTGCCACCCTCGTACAAATACGTTTGATGTAACAAATTTAATGGCCTAAACTGTTATATTGAAAAAAATGTAAATACAAAATTTACTAATACACAACTATATCCAAGAAACATTGCACACTATAAAATAGATCGCAATTGTAATCAATAAAACTATGAAAAATGTTTATATTATTTATAAATAATATATATATATATAACAATATATTATTTCCGGTATATTGTTACTCTTCAAACCTAATAATATGTAAAATTAATTAAATATTTAAGTAATGCTAATTGAAATGGACATTTACAATACCAATACCAAAATAATTTATAAATAAGTAATTCATTAAAGTACAAACTGTACATATATACATGGAAGAGGTAGATAAAACTCCAAACTTAAAGCTGAATGGACATGTGTTCGAATCTCCACCACCGGCACCAAATGCAAGCTATCGTTTGGATGCACTAAATGTCCACTTGCTAAAAAATATTTCCCGTAAAATATTCAAACAATAAAAACTAAATTAAATTTAAAAATAACAATTTTTAACAAATTAAAAAACACAATAAAAATTTTTTTTTTAAAAACAATTAGAAAACAAAACTTTACATCATGTAAATGCATAAAACAATTCTAGATATAGTTTTGTCAAAGTTCCCCAAATTGCATAAACCAATAAACACCACATTTAGCTTTAGAAAAATAAATGAAAAAATACGTTAAAGCACAGAAACCAAAAAAGAAATAACCGCAACTGGAAAAAAAACTTCTCAACAGTAATTAAAATGTTTATAATCTTTTGAATACATTCATTGAACAGCTTGATAATACATTTAATAATTAATTAATAAAAAATAACATATTCGCATAACAGCAATAAATTTTTGCTCTCATTTATAAAATTATATATTATTATTATTATTAACTATAGTACTTTTCCAAAGTAATAAGACACCATTCATGTATATATTGTAATGCACATATACTTGAATATCCACTGATTTTTGAGTGTCTATTAAATATTTAAATGTTGGTTTGGTTTTCCTTTGCTTTTTGTTTGACCGATGTCGGATACTTGTAATTATGTACTCTATAATTGTGCCTATTTTTGTATGCTGAAAGCTACTTTTACTGAAGCATCTAAGCTGATAACAATAATATTAATATAATTAATAATTAATTTGTTTTTATTGTTTGAATATTTAATAAAAAACAAATTTAAACAAGTGGACACTTAGAAAAGTCAAACAAAGGCCCGCGTTTAGTGTCGGTAGTTTAAGTCTAACATATGCCCAAACAATTTCAAATTTAGTGCTCTAGGCATTTCTCTCATCCCGGAATAAACAATGGTAATATTAAACCTTATCATCAGTAAATACATTATCACAAAAATACCAGGAAACAAACTCCAAATAAATATATATACTCACGTGATATTTAATATGCAATGGGACAGATTGCTTACAGAAATCAGCAGAACTGAACGATACCAGCGAATGTTTGTTCTCATTTTGTTTATTTAAAAGGAATTGACAATCATTAGTGTTATTGTTATTACTATTATTATTATTATCATTGTTATTGTTTTTGTAGACAATATGACAACACAATCGACTTCGCATAACACAATAAGAAGAATCTAAATGTAATTTTTATAAAGAAATTAATAATATTTTTGAAATATGTAATAAAACAAATTATATAACAACAAAAAATTACCTTCAAGAACTATTTGCATCTGTTGCCGAAATGAACCAAATAGAAAAGGAGTCAAAAAGCCTAATGTACCAAGACGAAAAGCGATTACAGGTGGAACTACATTCTGACACAACAAATTATTTAAAATAAACTAAAACTTTAGCCACATCAAAAACAACAGAAAATCAATAAAACATTTCCTAGTTAGTATATTTCTTGTACTTAATATTATGCTTCCTAATTTTGTGCTTTCATAATTTCTTTTTAATTAAAACTATTTGTAAATGAGAAATTAAAAAAATGCATTGTTAATTTATAAAAACATAATTACTTAAAAAACGATTAATACGCCAGATATATTTACTGATTGAGTCAATAGAAAAGGGTCGTATTATAGAATAGACTGTAAAATAGCTTAAACATTGTATAAATGCGCTCCTTAGCTATTTTATGAGGTAAGTACGAAGCTAAATTCCACTTTATTACGGATGAATTAATAATTTGGATAAGCAGGGCATACATGAATATTTAGATTAATTCATCATAATTTTCATGTAAAGGTATATTCCCCAAATTTGAAAAGTTGTAAAGCTCGTAAATGATGTACGTACAATAAAATCAAAAACTGGAGCAATATTGTACCTTGTAAGACTCAACTATTATTTTTTTTAATTTTTGCTTTCTTACAACTAATGTGATTAAATAGTTTTCTTTTTGAAAAAAATAGTTTCGTAGCCAATTGACTATGTGGTCGGATGTTTCTATTGATCAAACATTTACAACTAACTCTATCAGGTCCAAGTAATGAACTTGTTTTATTAATGTTAACTAATTTTTGGGCATTAAAACTGACTATAGATGTTTGCTAATTCCTCATGTATTTATTACAAAACATTTTTTCTGTGAAAATGAGCATGGGATAACAAAATAATAGTAACAGCAAAAACAACAACAAAGTCCAATAATTAAAAAAAAAACATGGAACATTGTAAAAATAATCCATTTGTGTTTGAAGTAGTGTAGAAACATTAACTACATTAGTAAAAACCACCAATTGAAATAAATTAACGTTTACACAATGGAAAACATATTGTTCTGATAAATTAAACAAGCAAATGGGCACAGAAACAATCAATTTCCGTAGTTTAAAGCATTGGGTTCCCTATATAATTCTAAACGAAAATAATAGAAGATATAAACTGTAAGATTAATTCATTTCGTATATTCTCCTAGATTTAACATAGGCACGTTTCGTGTGTGTATGTATGTGTAATTGTTAATGCTAAGTTAATTACATTACATTACATCATATATATTTATGTACATATATATATATATATATATATATATATA
>JAKXYG010001021.1:0-67500 GCA_025895645.1 Cardicola forsteri
TTATTATTATTATTATTATTATTATTATTATTATTATTATTATTATTATTATTATTATTATTATTATTATGCCATATAGGCTATTAAACTTTGAACAGTAAATCACGGTCGATTTAGAGGACCTAATCAAAAGGGGTCATTCACTTTGTCATTCCCAATAGGAACACCTATTATTTGTCAGTTAATAACAAACAGATGCATTATTAATAATGAATTTACAAAATCTCTGTGCAAAGTACACATGGCGTGGGTTTAAGCGTGCATGAGGCACTGACATTGATTATTGTAGCAAGAATAAAGCATTTGTTTAACGCTACTCATAGGCTTGAACTAATTACATTTGTTATGGTGGTGGTCTAGCGGTACAGCGCTCGAATTCGGACCTCGGTGGACATGGCGGTTCGAATCCCATCGCCGGCCCACTAAAATGCGGGCCCACGTTCGACTTCGCTAATTGTCCACTGCTGAAAGATGTTTCTCGTGCAAACATTCAAAGTAGCAAGCATAAAAAAAAGTCTAGTAGTTCTACTTTGAATGTTTCGACGGGCAACGCATCTTGCAGAAGTTGACATTTTGGCAAAGCCGAACGTGAGCTCGCATTTAGTGGGCCGGTGGGGTGGGATTTGAACCCCGATGCCCACCCAGGTCCAAATCGAGCGCTGTACCGTCAGTTGTCCAAGTCTAAACAGGATTGGTTGAATAGAATTTGGATGTTAGACCCTGTATTTCCAACTGTAGAACTTTTACACTGAACCATGATATCGAACGCTGTTCGAAACGAGTTCCGCATTATTTTAACCAATTTGATTGTTATTGCTGCCGTACGCCCAATTTTTAACTTTATGCATATTTTGGATGTGTGTGTGTTGTCAAGTTGAGGCATCGCGAGAAATTCGACTATTTGCTGATATTGTACATTGTTTTGACGTCAATTTCGACCATTTGCGCTTTCTATTTTTATATGAAGAAAACAACATCGTGGGATGTAAGTTACATATATTATGTTTTAATAATAATAATTTCATAACATAAGTTGGTAGCACGGCCATTTCTTCGTTAATTTCAAGTTGGAATAGCTTCTCGAATTGTCGGGTGAATGGATGAATGAAGTTTACTAGAAGACCGCTTTAGTTGCGACGACGCCAGTGTTTACAGGAATTGACGAGGTGATTTTCAATAGGGTTGACGCCGGTTGACGGTTTCACAAGCCTAACCAGTTGCGTATGGTAAATGGATGCCTTGAGCTACATTTAAAGCATCTTGGGGGTGATTTTTCTAACTGTTCCACCTCCATGTGGTGCATTCTGGACTAGGTTCCTACAGGCATCTGGACTAATAACAGCAGGAATAGAGTATACAGAGGTATAACTGGGCTTCCGCTACAGCGGGTGGGTGCAACCATACATTCAGATACTTAAAGGCTATCTTAAGATATACGTATAACATAGGCAGCTTTTTGGTTTAAGGGATTTTCCTGACAAAACATTGGGCAGTTTCGTCAATTTGCGGGTGGACGCAAGTACTTACCCAGGATACTTAAAAGGTATCATGTATTATATATAAGAGAGATTACCCTGACATATTATCAGGATGTCGTGTCAATCTTTGTGAACAATGGTACCGTCACAAGCAACTTATATATACTTCTACGTTTCTTGCGGTTATCAGTACATCGGAATCGTTAGTTTAATGTGCTGTACAAGTATATATATAATTTATTATGGATGATTTGATTTCGTTTTTAAGGTAATTTAATGTGTGCAAATTACTTTTTAAAATCTTCACTATTAAGATTAATTTATCTTATCAACTATGTGACACCTAGCAACAAAAGTGATGCATCTTGTCAAATTATTATTATTATTATTATTGTCATTTGACTACTGCTCAGATGAATTTGATGAATTTCTAATACCAATGGAATTATACATGCTTTTAACTATTGATAGATTTTTACAAACTAACTCTACATAAGTTTTGCACTACAAATATTTTAGTTAAAAGATTCACTGATACGTAGTCAGTTTATTAATTAGTAAATGATAAAACCACCCATTAAATGGCTCTCATTGATTTTTTTCGTCTTTATTTAAAAAAAAAGTTTTACGACAAACATCTTTCAGCAGTGGGGACATTTTAGCGAAGCCAAATGCGGGCCGCATTTTAGTGGGCCGGTGGCGGGATTCGAACCCCGATGCCCGCCCAGATGCGAATTCGAGCGCTCTTCCGCTAGACCAACCCCGTGAGAGTAGGTTTAATCATCTACATCTTGAAACATTTTGATGCACGTTGATATTTTTAGCAAAGCCAAACGAGGGTTTGCATTGGAGTGCTGGCGGTTACACTCGAATCCATGACTTGAGCATTGTTGGTTGTACAATATATATATATATATTCAATGTACCATAGTCGTGTTTGACATTGCCCTTTTTTTCCAGCTTCCTCCAGCTCGTTCACGAGCCTTGAATCAGCCGTGTATTCTATTCGACTTTTACGATTCACACGATGTATGGCATTTCTTTTCATCGATTGCCCTATTTTTTTCGTTTTTGGTACGTTTTGCCAATTTAAAATTGTGATGATGAAGTGACTGGCCTTCGGTCTGATATCCGATAGGATGTGGGCTCAAGTTTGTGTGTGTGTGTGTGAGTGTGCGTAACACTGTCGAGGATTACAAGCGATATATCTTTCGTTGCAATATTGTCATCCTTGAATATCCCATAACATACGCTCGTGGCAGAGCCCAATCTTTATGAATTCCAAGTTTCTAATTCCTATACGACAAGGTTGTTGAATGCGAAATGAACTTGGGCGGGACAAATGAAGTTTCTTGACTAGAAGACCGCTTCCTTGCGACGACGCCAGTGTTCACAGGAAATGACGAAGCAATCTTTTTTAGGGTTGACGGATTCACAAGCCTAACCGACTACGCATGGTAAATAGTTGCCTTGAGATGCCTTCTAAGCATCTTGGATGTATTCTAGTAACCGTTCACTGAACAGGTATCTAGTGAAAGCTCAGTTATTGCGCTGTGCACTCGGACCCCGCTGTTATTAGTCTAGATGTCTATGGGTACCTAGTCTAGGATGCACCACGTGGAAGAGGAATAGTCAGAAATGATTAACTTTTCAAATGCCAATGATTGAGCACGTACGTGGAGGGGAAAGAATGGATTGATATCGTAGTGAATAGAAAATTGACTTTCACCAATAGGTGACCAGAAGTAGGCAACGATTATGACCATCAAAATGGAAAAATCATATTTTGTAATTTGGGAACAGTGAAGTCACCAGTTTATGGGTCAAAACGACTTGGAGTGCAATTCTGGGGTCTACTTCATCTCAGATATCCTGTAGCACTATTGCGATGGGGCTACGCTATTATTGTAATTGTTTCACAACTGCCATCTTCACACTATTTGGTCCACATTTAAAATTTATTCATTTACTAATACAAGCTTTAATACGTGACTAGAGCTACATTCAATTTATACAAACATTTATTTTTCATTCATTTTGGTTGGTAACGTGGTCACCTCTTCATTATTTCCCATATTTATACGACATGTAGAACGATCGATTTCGATGACTTGACAAGCGTAGAAGAATAACAAAAGTTTCTTGGCTGGTAGACGGCATCCTTGTGACGTCGCCACTGTTTGCAAAGATTGACGAGACCGCCTGATTTTTTGTCAGCGTTATCTCCCTTAGCCCAAGGGCTACATATAATATACTTTGGTATTTTTCTCCGCTTGTTACACTTTTTTTGTAAGGTGCCATTGCCCGAATATTAGATGATAAATGCATTTTGCATAATAGCCAAAGATTTGGGGGGTTTTTACTGAAGTCAATATACTTATGCAACTATTGAAGCATGTTCTTTTTCTGTTTTTCAGCTGGTAATGTATTTGGATGAAGATTTAATTCACAAACCACGTGATCAAATTTGTGTATTTTGATTGGTCGAACATTATCGTAATTATTCCTGGTGCATTATTACATGTTTGATCATTCACTCAATGATTCTCCGTTTTTAATCACTCACGTCGCTTATTACAGCGTCTACATTTTTGTTTTTTTTAATTCTATTTTTTTTGCTAAATTGAGATTGTGTACAATAAGTGTGTTATTTTATGATACAACATAATTTCTTTTATAATACAATTGTTTTGTACATTTGGGTTAACATTCTGATCATTTTAATATTATTATAGTCATCGTAATATAATTGCGCACCATTGGAATAAGTAAAGAAAAGTAGAGACCAATAAAAATTAATCATTGTCTATAGAACGAGCCAAGGGTTTGTATTGTGCTGTTGAATTAACAATGTATTCAGTTTGGGCATTTTAGCGGAAAGTATTAGATATTTAGGGTTTAAAGATCTGATCGCGTAAGGAAGTTTTGATGCCATTAACGTGAACTAACAGTTGTAATATTGAATCCTATATTGACCTACTTTTATATTTAAAAATATTTAGCACTTTTTACTCATCTTAAGCATATGTACTAATTATTAATAAATACCTTAGATAAAACTTTATCAATATATATATATATATATATATAGAATATCATTTACAATAAAGCATTGTAATTATAGTATGCAACACTCGTTCTTGCAATGAATCATGATACCTCCGTTTATTAAAACTTAAAAACAAACATGCAATTTGTTAAAAAAAGAATTTTATTAGTCAAAATACATTAATTTTTAAAGAAAAATTTGTCAATAATTTAAGTAACATTTACTTCTATTTATGACTTTTGTTAGCCATTTTATATCTGAGACTATCAAGGTACCAACAAAATCCTTTAAAACTCAATTTTTTAAATGATATTCTTTACATGTTGCTCTACAACTTACTAACCTAGATTTTTAAAAAAGTCAAACAAAACTAAACATTTAAATGAAGGCCGCAGATAATCAAATGTACGAGGGTCGGGTTTCTGCAGTTTAAATAAATCAAATCTGTATCAAATGGTACGTTATCTTATAAGACACACTGCAAATTCTAAAGTGCATACTGGAGCATAATTGTAAACAATATTCCATTGCTTTCTTATAATTTTAGACGACTTGAAAAGTGTGCTGATTTTACGAATTTCGGATATAACATTTTATAGTTATATATAATCGATTTATAGGATTAAATTTCGTTACCAACCGTCGAATGTAAAATGCCTACAGTGTTTATGAATGGAAATTCTGAAATGTTTACTGCTGACAATGAGATCAGTTGAGGAGAATTTTGTTAATAATAAATTGATTAATGAAGTACTTTCGTTAATAAATGTAATGTTTTGATGTATTTCCCGAATTTTATGTGAGATAGTTCTTAATAGGATTCTTATAAATTGGCATAATGGTACATGGAATGAGTTTCGTAGAAACGATCATTTGTCTGCGTATAATTGTAAGCCTTTACTTACATATACAATTTTCCGTAATTACAGGATTTTTCTTTGAGTGTTTTAAAATCCTACATTTATTTATGGGGTCATTATTTTTCAACAGAAATTTAGTTGAAACATTTTGTGTATTAGAATTTTCTATGTTGGAAAACACTAAAATTTCATGTGCACAATTACCAATAGTTTTAATTACGACTGCAATATTAAGTCGTGTATTTGTCTACCAGTTTTATCTTGAAAGTTGGACTGGAACTTGGGCACCGATCTGTGGGATTTCGTTTGGCCACGCGATCAGCGATGCTCACCACAAAAAATTCGAGTAATTCAAGACTACTGTGGCTGGTACGGTTAGTTACCTCTTCATTAGTTCTACATCTGTACGGCATATTAAACTATCGATTTCGTTCACTTGATAAGCCAAACAAACGTAGAATAAATTGCCTAATTTTTGTAAGAATTATCTCCCTTAGCCCAAGGGCTAAATATGGTATACATATACTTGTAACATCCTACATGCAATCTGGCACCTACTCGGCGTAATGGAAGTCCAGTTATACCACGGTGCACACGATGCCTGTTGTTGTTAGTCTAAATGCCACGTAGAGGATGAACAGTTAGAAATATTACCATCACTGTAAATTGAAACTCATTACTCAAATCCTCAAAATCATTAACATTTACTGGAAACAAACCAACTCGACAGAAAACTTTTTGTTTGAGACGGTGTCTAATAGAACACAAACGTTTGCTCTAGCTTCAACCTGCACACTATTTTTCGGATCTCAATACATATGCTCTAGATCCACCTCGATGACGCACAAAGCAAATCTTCATGAGACGGACCGGCCATAAGCTCAATGGCTGATTAAGACAAAATTTCACTTCAGTCCATAACAAGTCGACCATTGGGGTTTCATTCATTTTCATTTTGGTTGGTGACGTGATCACCTCTTCATTATTTCCCATATTTATACATGTAGAACGATCGATTTCGATGGCTTGACAAACGTGAAGAATAACAAAGTTTCTTGGCTGGTAGACGGCATCCTTGTGACGTCGCCACTGTTCGCAAAAATTGACGCCTGATTTTTTGTAAGGGTTATCTCCCTTAGCCCAAGGGCTACATATGATATACGTATACATTTAGATACCTTTTAAGTATCCTGGGTGTATGTTCGCACCCACCTGCCGTAGCGGAAGCCCAGTTATACCGTTGTGCATTCGGACCTTGCTGTTATTAGTCTAGATGCCTAGTGGCACCTAGTCCAGGATGCACCACGTGGAGGACTAACAGTCAAGAATATTACCATCATTGGAAATTAAGACTTTATAAGCATTACTCAAATCCTCAGGATCATTAGCATCCCCATTGGGGTTTCGTAACGCCCAATGATTCGCACACATGTAAAACTCATTGATCCGTGTTTCAAGATGGGTTGAGTGCATCGTCTCCTACAACACACCACTATCAACAAATTTCGTTGGGCTACTAACAGACAAAACATATATGTACCATGTTTTGGTAAAAGGCATATACAGTATTTTAATACCCATGAATTAGCAAACCCACGCAAATTAATCCAAAAGACGGCAAGCAAATTTTGGAGTATCAAAAAGAAACGAAACAAAAGAAAAAAATACAAGTTTGTCATAAAAATTATTGGGGGGGGATGTTTCATAAATTCCACTATCAATCGCTAATCGACGAACTGGAAGAATTTGTTGAACTACTGGAACTTGACGATGATGATGATGATGATGATGATGAAAATGTAGAAAATGACGAAGAGCTATTGTTATTCATTTGGGACTGAATGAGTGCCTCTAAATGACCTTGAAGTACACCACAAACAATCGCATCGTCTTCGCCTTCTTCGCCCCATAAGTCGTTGCGGTCGCGACTGGCAAACGTTTCTTCGCTCATTGCAACGCCGGCGTTTCGTTGACGACAGCTGGCCAAAGTGATTACATTGGCACAGTCATCATTGTCACTGTCACTCGTGTCCGACGTTAGGGTAGACAATGTGCTCAAACGAATTCTTGCAGTGTCTCTATCATCTCGACTAGTCCAATACATGTGACGCAACATCGTGAGCATGGAATGAATCTAAAAAATTGGAATTATGCAAAAGAAAATGGTGTCACATATTATAATGAGGATTGAAGGCCAGTTATACAGCTGTGCACTCGGTCCTGGCTGTTATTAGTCTAGATGCCTGTTGGCACCTAGTCCAGGATGCACCATACATTAAAAAAACGAACAGTCAGGAATATCAGCATCATTGAAAATTGATACTTTGATAAGCATTACACTCAAATCTTCACGATCATTAGCATCTCAAAAACCAAATTCTCGAATCCTCAACTGCACTGCATCAACAACAAAAGGCAAATCGAACTTACGCGTACGTTGATGATGGAATATATATCCGAATTGCCTGCCTCATTTTCGCGATTAATCCAATTTTGAGCAACACGCTGCAAACATAGAAAAGGATGCTAATCAATGGACAATATAATAGGAAGGAATAATATACAATCGGCATTAGGATGTCAAAGTTTCAATTAACAACGATGGTGATATTCGTAATTGTCACATCCACAAAAGTAACACAGCAGTATAATAGGGCTTCTACATCGGTATATGGATGTACCAAATAAAGAAAATGACACCGATCAAAACGTAGGCGGTCACGTCAATCGTTGGAACCAATGGCACAATTGGGATGCTAATGATCCACGAGGATTGGAGTGGAATGCTAACAAAGTTTCCACGTGGTGCATCATGAACTAGGTGCCTACAGGCATCTAGACTAATAACAGCAGGGACCAAGTGCACAGCGGTATAACTGGGCTTTCAGTAAACTCCCGCCTAGTGAATAGGTGCTAGCATTCATCCAAGATACATAAAAAATAACTGAAGGTATTAATTTATCGTATGTAAAAAGTTGGATCCGTCAATCGACATCAGCCATCAATTCCCCCAAAGAAGATAGCCTCGTCAAGTCTTGTGCAAACACTAGCGTCGTCGCAAGGAAGCGCTCTTCTAGGCGAAAAAAACTTTATTTATTCCCCCGCTAATTTCAATTCAAATCTGAGATCTTCTTCGTATAAGAATTGGGGACTCAATGCAAACTTGGAACTTATGGATAAGTGGCAGAGCCACCAACTTTTATTGTTGTTGTTTATTAGGTCATCCTAGTTGAATCTACCTAAACCATCAGAAGTCTGCTTAAAACATATATATAATAATCCTTTAGACCTGCAACTAAATAGAAAATAATGCCAACTATTGGTTCAAATAATCTAATATTTGGTTTGGTCCTTTGGGATGCTAATGATCCTGAGGATTTGAGTAATGCTTATAAAGTTTCAATTTCTAATAGTGGTGAAATTCCTGACTGTTCGTCCTCCACGTGGTGCATCCTGGACTAGATACCCATAGGCATCTAGACTAATAACAGCAGGGTCCGAGTACACAGCGGTATAACTGGGCTTCCGCTACGGCGGGTGGGTGCGAACATATACCCAAGATACCTAAAATGTATCTAAAATTATATGTATACCATATGTAGCCGTTGGGCTAAGGGACATAACCCTGACAAAAATTCAGGCGTCAATCTTTGCGAACAGTGGCGACATCACAAGGATGCCGTCTACCAACCAAGAAACCTTGTTATTCTTTCCACGTTTGTGCTACGCTTGTCAAGCCATCGAAGTCGATCGTTTGCTATGTCGTATAAATATGGGAAATAATGAAGAGGTGGCCACATCACCAACCAAAATGAATGAATGGCACAATCACAAGAATATCCAAATGAATTACTTAATTGAGTGTCCGTTTGCTCACCGTTTACAGTTAATAGAGGTCACTGGAAGGGTTTAATTCGGAATGCAATTAAGATTTAAATTCTGCATATTTCAAGTGTACATTGTAAGAGATGATGTTTCTTGCAAACGTTTGGTAATTTGGACAACCGTGGGCAATAATAAACGATGGGGGATGTTTATCCCCGATGATGATGATGAAATTGGATAATATGTGGTACAAATGTAGAAATAATAAGGAGTAGATTATCTGTCCAACTACAAGCACCGGCTAACGACTAGTACCAGGGTGGTATAGCGGTACAGCGCTCGACTCGAACCTGTAGGTGAGTATCGCGGTTCGAATCTCAACAGCGACACTGAATGTCCACTGCTGAAAGGCATATTTCGCGTAAAACATTTAATGTAGACAACAAACGTCAATTCGAAACCGACAGACCCCGAGACCAGGATAGGGCAGTTGGGCTTCCCAATTGACGACACTGTCTTAAATCGTCCTTCAAAAAAACATTCTACCAAAACTCTATCACAAAATTGCTGGTGTTTTTACATTTTTACTACCCTCAGCAGAGGATATTGTTGAGCCAAGCCGAACGTGGGCCCGCATTTAGTATGTTGGTGGTGGGATTCGAACTCCGATGCCCACCGAGGTCCAAGTCGAGTGTGCTGTAGTCCTAGGCCACCCCGGTATTAATTTGATTGGTCAAAATTAAACCCACGCCTCACATGAATAATAAGACCTTTGCCTACATATACGTATTAATAAATCAACAAGACATGCATTCGTCTTGACTATTGTCCAGTTTACATTAACCAGTAAGTAGACGGACTGGTGTCAAAATTAATGCAATACGAATACACAATTACTTTGCCAATTGCATTGAACACGTCTCAAATTAACCAAAATATTCTCTAAACATTATCGATTGAACAAAGATAAAGCACAAGATATTTTAGACACATCAATTTCGTCACACAATTTGGAAAATGGAAAAAAATGATGTGTGCACTCAAAACTAGACATTTTAAAAAGTTAAGGTAATATCTGTTGATTTCTATAAGCAATGCAATCCAATTTGTTGTCAGAATTAAAAAACCTATTTAATTGCATTTTTTAGCAATTAATTAATTCCAACAACAAAAGCAATGGATTCCCTTCATAATGCCAAACAATGATATTATTATTATTATTAAGCTTTAATATCTTACTAGAGATACATTCAGCGTAAAATACATTTTTACCACCAACATAAAGAATAATAATAAGATCATAAAGTTAAAAAAAGTAGTAGTACAAATAACGGGATCAAAATGAAATAGAATGTCATATGTTAATGAATATAATTATAGTCATTACAGTAAGCATATGATTATTAAAAAAATTCAAAATTTCTATACATTGAATGAGTAATTATAAGGTACACTTGTTACATCATACTGTAAGATGTCCAAAACGGTAGATGATAAAACCAACTCATGGGAAAAAGTTGCAAAAGAAGGAGCCAATAAGAGTCAGATAACCTTTTGTGTGAGTGTGTGATTAGTCGTAAGTTGGGGGAATGGAAAAGTTTCAAAAAAGTGTAACCAAATTTGCACAATGACGCAATACAAACCGTATGTAAATATTGATTTTTCCACTTTATTCATTTTCAAGGTCAAACAATCCTCTCTTGATAGAAGATGCACCAACGTAACTCAAACTCACTCACGGAGGTTGACCAATAGGTTTTTTTTAATTCTTTTTCCCTTGGTTGGTTTTATCATCTACCAATGACCAACTGTTTTCGTGCACATAGAGTGGTTTACAATGTGTGAATATAAACAGATTTAAGGATTTTCTACATATTCGCAGCTTGAGAAGTAATCAACACTTTTAAAACAATTTTTCGCCTTACTGCATCAAATAATTGAAGTTTTCAAACTTACAAGTTGTAGATCTTCCAAATTGAAGGGCAAGTGCTTTGGATCCAGTCGACAACAGCCATTCCTGCCCTCTGTCAAAATCGGCGCCGTGGTCGTTGACGAAGATTGGTCAATCGCCGAGTGGGTGCACAGCGTTGCATCGTCCGACGTTTTGCTTTGTTTGGCCACAATTTCTTCGTCCGAATGTTCGCACGGATGGGGTCGTTTCAATGAATGCTTGACAGTTGGCTCGCAGTCGTTGGAAGTGGCAGTAGATGACGGAGCGTTGACAAAGAGCTCTCGGGCCAAACGCGACCGTCTCAGTTGACATATTCGAGGTGGAATTTGCAAAATTTTTGTCCGATTCGAGTTAACAGTAAAGTCGGCACAATGATTGTTGTCTTGTAGCCCATTGCGACTTGACAGAGGCAATAGAGGCGACCAAATCTGCAATAGGTGGAAAACATATTGTGCAAACTACTTAACTTTATTGTGGTTGGTGACGTGCAGTTAGCGCTTCATCATTCCCATATTCATACGGCATAGCAAACGATCGATTTCGATAGCTTGATAACCGTAACAAACGTCAAAAAATAGCCAAATTTCAGATCTGGTAAACGGTATCTTTATAATAACGCCACGGTTCACGAAAATTGACAAGACCGTTATCTCCCTTAAGCATAACTCAAGATACTTTTGATCTAACCTGGATCCATCCGCTAAAACGGAAGTCGTCATAATCACTCGACTATATATGGAATCTACAGTTTAAATGCAGAAACCACTTCATCCCTCCCCCAAACATTGAACTCATAGAAACAATGAAAAGAAATTTCGTTCGACCTCTTCAAAAATTGCAAACTCATCATTCCTATCAAAATGCTGCACTTTAAATTCTTACCCTTGTGACTATTATTATTTATTTATTTATTGTACTACTTTGAACGTTTTACAGGAAACATGCCTTTCATCAGTGGGGACATTTTAGCTAAGCCGAACGTGGGGGCCCGCATTTGATTGACCAGTAATGGGATTTGAACCCATGTCCACCCAGATCCAAATCGATCGCTGTACCGCTAGACCACCCCGACATAACTATATATTACTATTTCTACTAATATTATCTTGGATACAATGGCTAAGTCGGTTGGATTGACATACCCCTACACGCCTCCCAAAAATCGTGAATAATGGAAAGGGATTGTTTGAGATGCTATGCGAATTTGGAATTATTGAAGATGTAATATAACCTTGAAGTCGTATCCAAACCAGCTGAAGCGATAATGGGCAAGGTTGGATGCGATTCGACTACATTGACAGCACCATCAAAATCAGCATGAATCCACTGGACAATGCCTTCGGACTCGCGATCCCAAACGTAAAAGTAACCGTCATCACTGCCGCTTACTACATATTCACTGTTGGGACCGAAGAATGCAGCACCGACAACTGGAATAGGTGGGAAATGTTGGACACGTACAAAACGGGAAGTGATGCATATCATTAAATTACAATAATTTATTTATTTTTGCTACTTTGAGTATTTTACGGGAAATGCATCTTTCAGCAGTGGATATTGCAGCGAAACCGAACGTGGGCCCGCGTTTATTGCCCGTAGTGGGATTCGAACCCCGATGCCCACCCAGGTCCAAATCGAGCGCTGTACCGCGAAGCTACCCCGGCACTAACAACAATTAAGAAATATCAATCCAATAACAGCGCATTATAATAGTTGAAAGCATTTGTTCCTTACTCAAGACATGTTTAACTTGTATTAATACACATCCTTTTAAAAATGAAGAAAAACTATTTGCAAAAATAATTTCCAATTTGTAATATACAAACGCATTCATTGTAGCAATGGAGCGTCATATATCACAATTTGTTATAAACTGGGAAAAATCTTCTACAAAAGAATAGACAAAGCCTCTATAATTTTAACAATGGTCATTATGTCCGTTTGGTACTTAATGATTTAATTAAACTGTCTTGCAACAGGAACACATAGTAGTAGTCTACATAATGTTCATTACATAACAAATACCGGGGTGGTCTAGCGGTACAGCGCTCGAATTCGGACCTCGGTGGGCATGGGGTTCGAATCCCATCACCGGCACTAAAATGCGGGCCCACGTTCGGCTTCGCTAAAATGTCCACTGCTGAAAGATGTTCTTCGTAAAACATTCAAAGCAGCAAGCAAAAAAAATTGTAAGTGATAGATTTTCCATGTAGCCCTTGTACAAATAGTAAAACAATTGGAATTTGCTAAAATCTACAAAAGTCATTTCCTATAATCTTAGAAAAGGATAACTTTGGAAATGTATACGTGTGTATTGTTCATTGTATGTCGGTGCTAAAACAACCGATCGAATGTTGTTCATTGTGCGGGCCCTCGAATAGTCGCCCTACTCCAACTTAACATGACTACATACATCTCTTTTTTGGTGTGTACCATAAATAATGAGAATTTCTCGTTGATAGATTTATGTTATTATCATTAAAATCTAATAATAGAATTTATGTTTCTTTTGATCTTAATACTTTTAAAAAAACGTATCTAAACAAATAATAACATTTAAATGTAAAAGAAAATATTAATGATTAATTATGTAATGGAAAATCAAATCCCATAACAACGTAGAAACCCCTACACTTTCAAACAAATTTGGAAATAAATGAATATTGATTTTATATACATGTGTGCATATTTCATAATATAATTTATTTTTAAGCAACCAATTTACTTGTTTTTTAATATTTTTTAAAATGTCAATATTACTCTTTTTTAACCTAGATTAGAATTTTATAATGATATTAATACAAATTATTAGTTTTTATAAAATAATTTACTAATACTTATGAGGTAATGTTTAAGGAGTGTTTTAGTACAACTTAGATCTGCTACATACAATTAATCGGTTTCACAAAAGCGAATAAATTTTACAATATTAATTGAAAAATTAATAAGAACAAGATCGATTTCGATGGCTTGACAAGCGTAGACAAACGTGGAAGAATAACAAAGTTTCTTGGCTGGTAGACGGCATTTTTGTGACGTCGCCACTGTTCGCAAAGATTGACGAGGCCGCCTGATTTTTTGTCAGGGTTATCTCCCTTAGCCCAAGGGCTACATATGATATACATATACCTTTAGATACCTTTTAAGTATCCTGGGTGTATGTTCGCACCCACCCGCCGTAGCGGAAGCCCGGTTATACCGCTGTACACACAGTCCCAACTGTTATTAGTCTAGATGCCTATAGGCACCTAGCCCAGGATGCACCACGTGGAGGACTAACAGTCAGGAATATCACCATCATTGGAAATTGAGACTTTATAAGCATTACTCAAATCCTCAGGATCATTAGCATCCCTTAATTGTAATTTTTTTAAATCGCTTAAAAATATAATGTAAATGGTTTGAGAAGTAAAAATGTTCAATAAAGAAAATTTATTATATGATGCAAAATCAAATTCCACAACGTTGGTATTAAAATACGTAGAGACATTAAGCTACATTAAGCTCTTTGAGAAAATCTTAGAAAGGAATGAATGTTTCTTAAATTGGTAACAATGTGTGGATTGTATTATCTACTGCTATATATGTATACATGTTTCATAATAAAATTTATTTTTATCAACGAATTTGCATGTTTTTTTAATATTTTTTTATGTTAACATTCTTGTTTTTGACGTAAAGTACACTTTCATAATGATATTGATACAAAATATGAGTTTTTACAAAATAATTTACTAATACTTATAGGATAATGTTTAAGGAGTGTTTTAGTACAACTTAGATGTGCTTCATCCAATTAATTGGTTTCACAAAAGCGAATAAATTTTACAATATTGATTTATAAGATTGAAAAATTAATAAGAACAATGTTCTAGTTTATATTTCAAAAAAGAACAACATAAATTTTATTATACTTTTAAAACTAATGTGTTTTTAGTCATATAGAGTACAAAATCATTGACTGAAACAAACGTTGCATTTATACAATTGCCTCCAAACAACACAAACCTTAATATAATTAAAAATTTTTCAAATGTCAAATAAGAAAATTATTAATGCAATGGAAAATCAAATTCCACAACGTTGGGTTAAAAGACGCAGGAATCAATGAATATTACTTAAACTGTTAAAAATGCATAGCTTTTATTATCTACTTTTATATATGTGTACATATTGTTTAATATAAATTATTTTTAAGCAACTAATTTGTTTGTTTTTCTTTATTTAATGTCAATATTCTTGATTTTGACCTAAATTAGAATTTTATAATACTGATATTGGTATAAAATATTTTACGTATACTGTTAAGATAATACTTAACGAATATTTTAGTACAATTTGGACGTTCTTCACGCAATTGGGCAAATCCTAGATTTAATAACAGTGGTTATAGCGAACGTCCCCTTTAGAAATCCAGTCATTGTTAATGATAACCCACTCCCGGTCATAGATAACAAAGATTTCATCTCTTCAGAGATTCGCAACCATTCAATAATTAATAAAATATTTCGACAATTCCCAGATATTTGTAAGTCACTTAACATTTATTGTTCATGTATCTCTATCACAGTTAAAGAAAGACGATTAAAATGGATTGGCCATGTTTTACGTAGATCGCCCTCTCATCCAGCCAGAATAGCTATGGAAGCCCAACCATTACCCGGATGGAAAAGAAGGCCAGGCGGCCAACGGAAAATTTGGACAGACATTGTAGCACGCGAAATCAGTCCTTTTATTTATGCTAAGCCCCCTGGTCCAAATGAATTAGTTAATTGGGCATCCGTTCGTTTGTCCTATGCAGCCAACAGAGATCATTGGAGGGGTTTAACTCAGTATGTAATTAACATTTAATGTCAGCACACCTCAAGTGTCATTCATTAAATACACATTGCAAAAGTTGATGTTTTTGCAGACGTTTTGGTATTTAGACTACCCTGGGTGATAATAATCGGTGTTTACTCTCGATGACAATGATGCTCTTCATACAGTTGAATAGTTTCAAGAAAGCGAATAAATTTTACTGTATTAACAGCAGCTCGTTTATCTGCTTTCAAATCAACTTCACCACTAATATTATCTTACAATGCAAAATATATTGTTGATAAAATTAACCATGTGCGTATACTAGTAATTAATGCGAAAATACATGTCAACACAATTGTTCTGTAAGTCAATTCGCCGAATTCTGGACATACAAATACATTGATAATAATAATAATAGGCTTGTATCATTTGATAATTATATAAATTGACTGATTAATTTATCTAATTGTTTACTTTGTAATTTTATGTTGTATTATTTATATTAATAAATAAATGTCTAACCAATCATTGGAAAATTCGTTTATACTAAAATCATAAATAATTTTTAAAACAATTGTCAAATACATGCACAATTATTGGTCAATAATCTTAACGTCAGGTTGGTGGTGAGAAAAGATCGATGTACAGAAAACACGAATTATTGTTTGTATACATGTGTGCATTTCTATCGAATTGAGAGAGCGAGAGACAGAGATTCAACAAGATTCTACATCTTCATTAATTCCAAGTTTGAATAGCTTCTCAAATTCCTATATGACAAGATTATCGGATGTAAAATAAACTTGGAGAGACAAATGACGTTTCTTGGCCAAAATACTGCATCATTGTGACGACGCCAGTGTTCACAGGAAGATAACTTCTATAGGGTTGATTCCGGTTGACAGATTCACAAGCCTAACAGGCACCATATGATAAATGGTTACCTTGAGATACCTTTTAAGCATCTGAGGAGTATGCTAAAACCTATTCAGTGAACGGGAGACCAGTAAAAACCAAGTTATACAGTTGTGCATTCGGTTCCTGTTGTTACTAGTCTAGATGTCTGTTGGCACCTAGTCCAGGATGCACCACGTGGAGGTCAAACATTTAGGAATATCATCATTATTGAAATTTGAGACATTAAAAGCATTACTCAAATCCTCAAGATCATTAGCATCCCCACAAAGTAGAAAATGATGTTATCAGAAGAAAGATGACGGTCATCTTGAAATTCACAGAAACAATCTACGTGAATTTTGGCAATATAAGTAGGAAAAAAAGAGCAAACCAAGGTTGTCGGAAAAAGAACGTGTAAAGACAGATATAAGGGGGAAAAAAGCTGAGCACCGATAAAACCGAGTGGATAAAGGTCACCATGAACGGTAATCACTCATTGAAAAGAAGTAAAAACTTTGAAAAAAAGAAAATGAAAATTGATCACGTCAATCATTGTATTACAGCTTTTGCAATATGCACAAATTTAGAATCTTGGTCACGTCTATACCAATTAGATGTATGCAGAGACATAATAATAGCCGGTGTGAGTTACATTCCACCTTGTTCGAGCTCTGAAAATGGTGTTTCGACAGGTATATTTGGCCATTAGAGTGCGCCCTGTTAATGTCAGAGTTTCAACAGCAAGTATGTAGACCAGTTAGCCCACTGTCAGGCATCCTCCTGGTAAGAAGACAAATAATTTGTAGACCACATTTTATAAACCCCTGTCTGTGTCCCCTATTAGGACTGCTTGATAATAATAATAATATTCAGTGACAAGCCAATAACCCCTACTGCTTATTGGATACAGCTTGATTCGTAGATAACCTTTACAAATAGAGGCCATTCAACTATTTGCCACCTGTAGACATGCTAATATAAGCACCATCTCGTACTAATACAAAAATGTCTTAGTGTTAAAAAAGAAAGTGTCAGATTGTTATGCAACTCTAAACACTAGATTCAGATGAATGTGTTGAAATTTTAGCAATATACTACACTCACGCACACAACGTCATTCATTGAAGTAGGGCAATTGGAAGTACAATGTATCCTTCAAGAGTAACAACATAAACCTATCTAAATCATAAATATACTTTTTTGTTTGTCCAATTACTGTTGTCTGTAATCTGCCCATTCTACTTTGTGACCATTCAATATCCTTCATTGAGGGTATTGTTTTATTACTCATGCTAACACACGAGCCATTCACACGTGATATATTCTTTTATATTAGTACGTTTCCTAAGTTATATCATGCCTCTTCACGTACATCATAATGCACATGACTTTCGAATATACGTTAATTTTTTTAGCCTATGTAATTTAATCTTGTTTTATTTTCTGATTGATGTTACATACTGCCAATTGTATCGTATTTTTATAATTGTACATATTTTTGTCTGCTGAAAGCTACTTCTACTGAAGCATCTAAGCCAATAACCATAACCATAATAATAATAATAATAATAATAATAATAATAATAATAATAATAATAATAATAATAATAATAATAATAATAATAATAATAATAATAATAATAATAATAATAATAATAATAATAATAATAATAATAATAATAATAATAATAATAATAATAATAATAATAAAATAATAATAATAATAATAATAATAATAATAATAATAATAATAATAATAATAATAATAATAATAATAATAATAATAATAATAATAATAGTAATAATAATAATAATAGTAATAATAAAAATAATAGTAATAATAATAATAGTGATAATAATAATTATTATTATTATAAAAATAATAATAATAATAATAATAATAATAATAATAATAAAAATAATATCAATAATAATAATAGTAATAATAATAATAATAATAATAATAATAATAATAATAATAATAATAATAATAATAATAATAATAATAATAATAATAATAATAATAGTGATAATAATAATAATGATAAAAATAAATAAATAAAAATAAATAAAAAATAATAATAATAATAATAATAATAATAACAATATTAATAATAATAATAATAATAATAATAATAATAATAATAATAATAATAATAATAATAATAATAATAATAATAATAATAATAATAATAATAATAATAATAATAATAATAATAAATATACATTATAATAACTCAAATCGAGTCGAACAAAAATGATTGTTACCATAGCAACAAGTGCAACAATTATGACACTTACTAGTTTCACTATTTCGATGTCCGGAATATTTGTGCAAATAGGGTTTGGTAGAACCTTTGGCATCGAACAAATACAAATCTTCGTCGTTATACGACAACAGGATAGCTAACACGATTGGAAAGGAGATATACAAAAAAACAAAAAACAAATAAAGGTATGCACTGTTGACGATGCCAAATAAAGTTGTGCAATAGTTGTACGGTGCTTGTGGTTTGACTGAAACCAAGTGTGGATTGATTATTCAAGTGAATCTGACAAATCTAATAAAAACCCCATGCAAACCCATTAATAACTCATATATAGAGGTAAAGGCTTCTGCTTGGTATAGTGCGTTCTTTGCCAATTAGTACTTGTGGATTCTTGTTTTGTGTTCATAATGTTTAATGTTGTTTTTGCCTTATTTTAAAGATAGTTAAAGACTAAACTTTTGGCTAATTATTTTTTTTCAAGTTTGTATATATTTTGCACATTTAATTAGGTAAAATTGTGAATTCGACAAATGTAATAAAAACCCATTAATGAATATAACCGAATCGTGGTAAAGTCCTAATGGAAGGAATCACCCACTTGCTAAGCCGGTAGTAGCGTAGCAACATTTGAAGACACTGGACAATTAGAATTGATCAGATTTACTATAAATAATAAATTTCCAGAGTCCAGTTCAAGTTAAGGCGTTGACCTGACCCCAGATAGGGCGTAGGTTCAAGTTCATGTGTGTGTGTTAATCTTGAAAGGGATATACACTGCTGATAATTCCAGATAAGGATGAAACAGCTGTACAGTTCTCCTGGTTTGACTGAAATCAAGTGTGGACTTATTATTCAAGTGAATTTGACAAATCTAATAAAAACCCTTGCAAACCCATTAAGAAATAAATCATGTGTGCTAGAAAAGTACAGACACATGGTACCGTACTACCGACACAGTCTATCTTCGGGAATTGCACCACAATGTCCACAAGAGCAAATGGTACAGTCAAACAATTATTACCAAATTTTTGATTGGTGATACAATTATCTATTCACTAATTCTATATTTATAAAGTGCTAATTAATAAATGTTTACTGTTCTACTTTTCCAAAAAACCCAAAAATCGGTTCGACTGATCAGAAACGTGCAGTTTTAGTTTAATTTTGATTTTCACGTAATTGTACTTTTTTAAGCTGTGGCATTAAAAATCCTATATACCAAGGATTGAGTTCCCTTTCGGTTTTTACACCTAATCTTGTCATCGAGCTGCATTTTCACTCAACCCCGTCATCAGGGTCATGGTTTTACTTCTTTGTTTTTGTTTGCCAGAATGGCGTCCTCTTATTGTTCTTTGAGCAATATTGATCTTTTATTGAGGCCAGCTTGGTAATCTTGCGATTAAACCCTTCTCCACTAATTTGTAATAACAACAATAATAATAATTATTATTATTATTATATAATTACCATTATTATCGTTACGAAGTGTCAATACCCCCATTGCGAGGATTATTCAGTGCAAAAGAGGGATATTAATGATCCTGAGGATTTGAGTAATGCCTATAAAGACTTAATTTCTAATGATAGGGATATTCCTAACCGTCCTCCACGTTGTGTATCTTGGACCAGGTACTGAAAGGCAACTAGACAAATAACAGCAGGGACCGAGTGCACAGCGGTTTAACTGAACTATCGCTTCGTCTAGTGGCTGAATGCACCCAGGGTACATAAAAGGTATTTTAAGATATACGTATATTATATGTAGCCCTTGGGCTAAGGGAAATAACCCTGACAAAAATCAGGCGGCTTCGTTGCTCTTTGTGAACAGCGGCCATCAATGTAGATCAACGTTATATGTCGTACAAATATGAAAAAGTAACCAACCAAAATGAATGAACTACATACCATCACCTTGAGCACTGTAGGAGCACAAGGTAGCACTGTATTTGGACACTTCAAAACTGCACATCGTATTGGACTTTTGTGGGAATAGGGGCGAGAAAACGTCCAATATTCGCGATTTGTCCGGTTCGTTGTTCAACCGGTTCAGAGCGACTGAAATGGCCCGACTGAAATTGCGCGTCAAACGTTCGTTGCCGATCGAATCGCCATCATCGTCACTCGACGAGGACGTCAGTTCGTCTGCGTCACTGCAATGTTCAAAACGCAAGCTATACCAGGTCTACCAAGTCTAACCGTGCATGTTGACACAAAATAATAGCAATATTACAACTGCTCGAAATTGTTCGAGTAAACTTTATTGGATGATCGTGATTGTTCTCTGATTGGTCAATTTTTAATTGAGCTGTATTTGGATGATTGATTTTTTTTTCGGATGGAATGCTTATAGCGTTTCAAATTCCAATTATGGTGACTGTTAGCAACCTCTGTCTCTGTGACAAAATCTACATTGATACAGAAACAAGCGAAATGACGCCATTCGGACAAACAACGGCAGAGAAGTGATTGCACTACTCAGATGACAAGAGCCGAAAGAAAGCTCAATCTTCGATTGGATGAAGAAGATTCTGCCCGAAAGACCAGCAAGAACAGTTTTGGAATGGACAATGGATGACTAACTACCATTAAAGAAGATCGAATCGAAATGAATGTCGCATGGGAGATTAAACAAAAATTATGGAACAACTGATCGTATACATGGAATAATTTTGTTGCCCCGTATGTTCTTTTTAAATTATGGGACGTTGTTGCTGTTTTTGATGTTACTGTCATCTTGTTGTCGCATGCTTATTTTAAAGTAAAAGGGTTTTGTAATAATAATAATTATTATTATACATCCATTAATTATGGACTTATTTTAAATACACAATCCCCAAACATAAAACAATCATTTTGCACAAGAAGCATTACGTCGTGCAATGCTTTATACCTCTCCCATAGCAGAAGTAATGAAACAAAAAGACTCATTGTGATCTCACAATTTGATAACAAAAGGAAAAGGAACGATCGAGAGCTGCCTTGTAACAGAAATAGAACAAAATGTCAACAGCTTTTGACAATATTCGACATAGAGTAGCAACTCACCTGCGGCGCGGATAGCAACTACTTTTAAATTCGTCGACTTCGTGATGAACACCTTTCAAATGTTCGGCACCCAGACACCAGACGGAGTTGTTGGGACATTCGAATGTTCGCATTTGTCGGCGGTCGTAAATGCTAAAATGGACGAATAAATGAATGAATTATTCAATAGTTGGCGATAACGCAGTAATTTAGTTCCTCCGCATTTGCACAGTATGCTAATGATCCACGAGGATTTGAGTAATGTTTATAAAGTTTCAATTTCCAATGATAGTAATATTCCTAACTATTCCTCCTCCATATCACTAATCACAATGATGATGATGATGATAATGATAATTACATCCACTAGAACTGAAATGCAATGCACTCGGTTTATAATCTATGCTAAACCGGGTTCAAGATAACCGGCTCAAATCCTTACAAACAATGACAATTTCTATGAATTCACTTGTCGATTTTTTAATCTTATCGTCAAAACACCATAAACAATATCGATAGTGTTGCACTCTATTTAAAATTATGAAATACAATAAAACACAAGTACAATTTCAAACAATTTTCACACAAAAATATTCATGACAGTGCACACACGTTTGAACCATGTACACTTAATAATAATAATAATAAACTTGAAAATTAAATATAAGTAGATATACTACTTAAATGAGTAACAAATACAACCTCATGTAAATAATATGCCTACATCGTTAAAACCTTATTTTTGAGTGTCGATTTCTCTAAACAAACATCATCATCAAAGATATACATCCCCCACCGGTTATTATCACCCAAGGTAGTCCAAAAAACCAAAACATCTCCAAAAACGTCAACTTTTGTAGTGTGTAGTTAAAGAACGACACGAGGTGTGCTGACATTAAATATTAATTACATCCGGAGTTAAATCCCTCCAATGATCTCTGTTTGATGTATCGGGTAAACAAACGAATGCCCCATTAAGTAATTCATTTACACAAGGAGGCTTAGCATAAATAAAAGGACTGATTTCGCGTGCTACAATGTCCATCCAGATGTTCCGTTGGCAATTAGAATTGATCATTCATTTTCATTTTTTCATTATTTCCCATATTTATACGACATGTAGAACAATCGATTTCGATGGCTTGACAAGCGTAGACAAACTTGGAAGAATAACAAAGTTTCTCGGCTGGTAGACGGCATCCTTGTGACGTCGCCACTGTTCGCAAAGATTGACGAGGCCGCCTGATTTTTTGTCAGGGTTAGCTCCCTTAGCCCAAGGGCTACATATGGTATACGTATACCTTTAGATACCTTTTAAATATCCTGGGTGTATGTTCGCACCCACCCGCCGTAGCGGAAGCCCAGTTATACCGCTGTGCACTCAGATCCTGCTGTTATTAGTCTACATGCCTAGGGGCACCTAGTCCAGGATGCACCACGTGGAGGACTAACAGTCAGGAATATCACCATCATTGGAAATTGAAACTTTGTAAGCATTACTCAAATCCTCAGGATCATTATCATCCCTACAAAATTCAGTTACGCAACAACATTAGACGGCGTAACTTTTCAAGAGTTGTCCACATCTTTTTAATCCTCTAACCACCAAACATTTCTACTTACCGCACAATTGATTCGCCTCGTCCGCATACAGCAAATTCGTTCGACTTCACCGGATTGGAAGCAATCGAGTAAAATTTAGAAAACGGCGACCAGAGTAACCTGGAATGAAAATGCAACAACAACAGGCAATAAGCACTTTGTAAATTAAAAATATCGATTTATCAATTATTACTTTATTATTATTTTTTTTAATTTTATGTTTGCTACTTTGAATGTTTGCACGAATGTTAGCGAAGCCAAACGTGGGCCCGCATTTTAGTGGGCCGGCTATGGGATTCGAACCCATGTCCACCGAGGTCCGAATTCGAGCGCTGTACCGCTAAACCACCCCGGTTTGAGTCTATTTTATCGAAAAAAACGGCTTTGGGCAAGTAGTGGACAGTTGAGCGAAGCCACAAAAGGTAACCTGTGAATATGGGATTCAAACCCATGTTCAGCACATGGTACCACCTCACTAGACTTTATCAATATTAATCAAATCGTCAAAAGCATCGCAGATTCGTAAAAGCCATTACCGATTTGGTTGCGATTCGCGCAAATCAATTGAAAACACTTGACCGTCAGCTCCAGCCGACAAAACTACGTTGGGTTCGCCATCGGGAATAGCCAATCGATGACAACAATCGTAATGCTTGGCCAACAAACGCGTCGGACAAGTCAGTTTGCCTCCCGACGGACAAATCTGGGCCAGACGAACTTCGAAATCGGCAGCACACGACACGATGCGCAAATCACTCGAATCGGGAACAAATTTGACCTTGGGAATGTAAAATAAGGAAAATGTCAAGAAACAAGGACGAAACAGTTGTACAGTGCTTCTGGATAATTCAAACCAAGTACATATCTGACAATTCTGCATTTGCTAGACTTTTGGAAATGCTAATAATTCTGAGGATTTGAGTAATGCTCATACAGTATCAACATTTCTACTAACGGTGATATTCCTGACTATCGCATACAGGTGACGTATCCTGAACTAAGTGCACCTACGTATCTAAATCAATACAGCAGGGATCGAGTGTATAGTAGTATACTTAAGATTCCACTTCAATGGATAGGTGCACCCAGATTACTTAGAAGGTATGCGTATACCACATTTAGCGGTCACGACAGTCTTTACAACAAGTGGTGAGGTCACAAGCATTCAGTTATAAAACTTCACTATATTTCTACACTTGTTCTGCTTCTAAAAAAAATTGGAGTCAATCGTTTAATACGTTGTAGAAATATTTTTTTAAAGTAATAAAATGACTGTACCACCTACTATATTTTCATTCGTGCCATTTTGATTGGTAATCACGTGGTCACCTCTTCATGATTTTCCATATTTATATGGCATGTAAAACAATTGACTTCGATGGCTTGATAAGCCTAACAAACGGAGAAGAATCAAGAAGTTTCTTGGCTGCAAAGATTGACAACGACGCCTGATTTTTGGTCAGGGTTATCTCCCTTAACTCTCTAGGCGGGGAAATTCATCACAAATAATAAATTTTTAATTGCATTTTTTCCTGTTTGGTAATTTCAACAGGTTAAACACACAGTACATTGTAAGCTATAGATGTTCCATGTAGCTGTACACAAAGATTGAAACTACTAGAATTTGCTAAATGGTATAAAAGTTATCCTCTATAATGTTTTAAAAAAGACAATTTTGAAAATGTGTACTGTTATAAACAAATATCGAATTGAACATTCCAGAGTCATGTGGATCTTGATAGAGGTCACAAATATTCTACATTAAAGGTTACTTACCTGTATTACATTAATGCTGACAAATATCTAAAATTTTTGAAATAGATCCAATGGAAACTGTAAGAAATTTTCTAAATTCTTAACAAATTGTTCTACTTATTGCTATGGCAAAATACCACATAATAATTTTTTTATGTTTGTAATAATCTTCCAGTGTGTAAAATATTTTTAGTATACTGCCATTTTAAAAATTAATGCAAAAATTTATAAGAGTATCAAATCTAAATTAATTTGTTATATCCAATTGTTTTTTCGTAAAAATAGATATTGAGAATTAAAAATAATGTCAAGTACTCAATAGTTCACTTATATATATACTTAGAAATATTTATTTAAAAAGGTTGAGTCGGCCAAAATAGCATATTTTAAAAGCTACTTCTACATAAACGTGGATAATAACAACTTATATCATTTTAAAAATAATGAGCCTATTATTATTTTGTGTGCTTAATTTCATTGAAAATGAACAATAACTAATCCTTAAAATTGATGTTAAATACACATTCAACTGTGCCCTAATTGTGATGTCATAATAATTATCAAAATAAACATTTAATTATTCTAATCTATATAAATAAAAATAATAAAAATAACTTTTAAAAGAATTTAAATAAAAATTTTAAAACAAATCGAATAATTTATTGTTATTTTTTATTTTACGTTTTCTACTTTGAATGTTTTACGAGAAACGTATCTTTCAGCAGTGGACGTTTTAGCAAAGCCAAACGTGGGTTCGCATTTTAGTGCCGGTGATGGGATTCGAACCCATGCCCACCCAGATCTATATCAAGCACTGTACCGCTAGACCACCCCGGCTCAAGAAGGAGATGATCGTAAACCTCCCAACTGGCAAAATCTACACGTCCGAACAAGCCCGATTAGGGATCGTCACAGGCTTCAACGCACCGAGCCACAGCATTCGTTATTACCCTAGTCCCAACCTTTAACCTTGAGATTCCGCTCATCCGCTTATTTTGCTTCCTATTTGCGGTGTTTGTGAAATAAACAATAGTGATTAAAATGTTTTTATCGTACCAAAAATGAATATAGTGTCATTAAAGAAATTAAAAAATGAAGGAATTTCACCGAAAAAAATGGCGAATTTATACAGCGTTAACCTTTCAACAATTCGTCGGATTATTAATGGTCAAAAACCGCAAAATTAAGATAATGTTGGAAGAAAACGTGTAACAACTACTACGGATGATCAGAAAATCGTTATAGAATTAAAAAAACTATAATAAACCTATTTCAGAAACCAAAAGAAATAGTTTAAACAATTTTACTTATTCCACGATCAGAAACAGGGCAATAAAATTTGGTTTATTACTAAAAACAAAAGGATTATAGATTAGCCTTTTGTAAACTATGGAGTAAATGACACATTTATTATTGGCGTTCCATGTACTTTGCTGATGAAACAATGATTCGAGTTAAACCATTTGGCTTTAAAAACAAAGTGTTGTGTGGGACGAGTTTTCAAAAAACATTTACTCCCAGTTGTTAAAAAAGAAAGCCCACCCTCGACAAGTAATGTGTTGGTTTGGTATTAAGTATAATCAACCTATCAAATGGAGAATTATATCTGGTACTTTAAATAGTGAACATTTTATTTCAGTTATGAAGGATGTTTTTCATTATGAAATGCAGCACACTTACACCGGGATTACTACTGCTTTTCAGGACAATGCTCCATGTCATACGTCCAAAAAGGTAACGTCATATTTATCTAGGTTCGCTTTATTTGTTTTATATTTACATTTAGACAGTAAATGGGTTAAAATCGAAAAAGCTATATTTCACTCAATTACCACCTAACAGCCCGGACATCAATGTGATTGAAAATGTTTTCACTATGCTAAAGCGCAACATCAATAAGCATACTGCAATTAAGGATTTATGTGAACGCATTCGGTTTGTTGTTCAATATGAGATAAAAACAAAAATTTATCAACATTCTCATCGACAGCACTCCAAAATGCCTGGATCAGGTTGTTCAAAAGAAAGGCAATCACATAGATTATTAAATTTTACAAACTTTGTAATATCTTTAATTATTTGGTAACTGAACAAATACATGTAATCTGTTTTTTATTAATAATTGGCGTTATATAATTATTTTACTCTATTTTTAATTTTGTACCAGTTGATATTTTATATAATTTTTTACTACTTACAATATATATGTATATATAATTATAGTTTTTTTTCTATTATTATATAGTATTGTATATTTTATAATTGAAGTGACGTTTCTCTTGTACGCTAGAAGGGTTTTAGTTAAATAATAACTTTTTGCGGTACTTGTTGTGACAGTTGTAATTTACTATTTAAAATATAAAAACATGGCTTTCGTACACTTGCCGGCTTCAAAAATTATTAATTCCTTGGCTTTGTCAAACAATAGATTATTCGCTTGCAAAATAACGTACCACATGTAGAGAAAATCATTCATAACTTAAATTGTTAACATTTTCAAGTTTATGTTTATTCTATACATTTACGTATTTTCCTTCACATGTTTTTAACAAATTGCTTAAGTTTTTCAAAATTTCGATATTTTTCAATAAGTATTGCTAAAGTATTGTTTAAAAAATATATTAGTAAAAATTTTCTGTAAAAGATCAGCAACAAGTGCTGCTAATTAGACATCTATTTTGGTTGAATACTATATATATCGTTTCTTTCAAACAGAGGAAATGTTAATGTTCGTACGGTAGTGTTGCAAGTCGCATTCCTCAAATCGTGTTCAATGTTTCACGTGTCAGTCTAATCTCTCTCTCTCTCTTTCTTAATTCACCCAGCCACTATTCTCTGTTTTGATAATCGATAATGAGTGGGCGTGGTAAAGGAAGAAAATGTCGATCAAAGGCAAAAACCCAATCAATTCGTCTCCTACCCAAAGGCAACTATGCTAAACGCGTTGGTGTCGGTGCCCCGATCCACTTGGCTGCCGTCTTGGAATACTTGGCCACTCAAGTTCTCGGGTTGTCTGGCAATGCTGACCGCACCAACAAGAAAACTTGCGTCACTTGCAATTGGTCATTCTCAACGACGAGGAATTGAACAAAGTTCTAGGAGGTGCAACAATCGTCCAAGATGGTGTATTGCCCAACATCCAAACCGTCCTTCTTCCCGAAAAAACCGACAAAATTAAAGCCTAAATTCAATATCTGAAGTATCGGAGATCGTGCCGGAGTAGCCTAGCGGTACAGCGCTCGACTTGGATACGAATTCCATCACCGGCCCACGTTCGGATTTGCTCAAATGTCCACTGCAAATCGATGTTTTCCGTAAAACATTCAAAGTAGTAAAAATAAATAAAAATTAATTAATTAAGACAAAAAAGGCCAAACTTTTTTACTTCAGGAACCACATAAAATACTAAATTTTCCTCTTAATTTTACACTGAACGAATTAAATTTAAAGTTTTCAATAAGAAGTATCATAAACCAAATATGATTGAATATAGATTCAATGTACTGCAAAGCAAAACATGATTAAAAATACATTTAAAATTCACTTGTATACATTATATCTACTTACGTGAAATATATTCATTTCGTGTTCAGTGTGATAACGAAACACTTCCTCTTTGTTCATCCAATCCGTTATAACAACACTTAAATCATCTGAACCAGAAGCTATGAGATTTCCGCGAGAATTAAAACTCAATGTGTTTACACAACCTCGATGACACTTGAAAAAATATGTTTAACACAGTATAAATAAACACAGGTTTTTGCAGAAATTTAAAACAAAAATTAGTTAAAAACCCAGATTTACATAAAATCGGAATTTTAAATTCGTAAAACATCCTGCACTGTTTCTTCCACCGATAGATACATGTTTGTAACATTTCCAATGTTTCTAAAATCTGTCAAATTAAACTTCCTTAATTAAAAGAATGCATATCTTATAGTGCCGGGATGATCCGGCGGTACAGCGCTCGACTTGGACCCGGATGGGTATGGGTTCGAATGCTACCATCAGCACTAAATGAGGGCCCACATTCGGCTTTGCTAAAATGTCCACTGCTGAAAGATGCATTTCCCGTAAAACATTCAAAGTAGTAAAAAAACATAGCTATATATATATATAAGACCAACTAATAACGCACTTGGCTCTAAACAACTATAACCTAATCAAACTGTTAATTAGTACGCCCTGGTTCTTAAATTAATTTAAACTATATACTTTTTAGCAATACGAGTGTTCCTCCAATCTTAAAAATCATTAACATCCCATAACAATATATTCGCATGGACTTGTATATACCAAAAAACACTTCTAATGCACTGCCACAACAGATTTCAATTTATATGTTCAACAATAGCATATTGTGCAGTTGCTAAAATCTTACATTATAAAATATAATAATTTTAATCAATTTAATTGGAACACGACTAAGCCGATATAAAATCTAAATCTTCGACTTATATAATTAACTAAATGCAAAAATTAATTTTTAAATATTTGTAAAAATTGCGTTTTAAAAAGTCAATAAATAAAACAGAAATACCTCATATACATTTTCCAAATAAAGTCGCGTAACAGACCACAGACTTCCCTGAATACTTTCTTGAAACGTTTGAGATTCGGTATTATAAGCACTTTTTAAACGTGAACTATAACCTTGCAATCCACCGTCAGAAATCCAACGAGTGGCTTTATATTGACGATTTCGACTTTTTGATGCTAATCCAAAATCACCCTGTTCGCGAGCTAACAACAAATTAAAAGGATGTCTTAAAAAAGCCAAATGACATTTTGGTGTTTCCGTTTTCAAGTTAGGTTCGAATGTATCATAGTGGTTATAACTACCAATACGTAATTTGGTATTCAATGCATTCTAAAAACCAAATTTAAAAACAAAATAATCAATAATTTCCTGTAAATAATTAATAAATGAAGTACCATGCTTAGGTAAGAGTTTTTAATCCATTTTAATCTAGAAAACTGCAACTCTTTCAACTAATTAATTTCACTAAAATAAAGATAAAAATTAGTAAAAAATTATTTTAAAAATTAAATAAAATTTTTTAGTTGCATCGATGAAAAAGTTAATTCAGTAAAAATCAAATTATGCTAGTCTTAAAATGCTACAAATTAGTATACTCTACAGAAATAACATGTAGTGTACATCAGTTGTTAATTTTAATAATAAAAAATTAATATAGGGAATCATAATTAAATAAAAAACTTTAGATAACTGTATAAAACACTTCTATTATTTTTTATATTTCAGTTCATAAATTAACATAAACAAAATTTGCATTTACTTAAACATTCGTCTACAAGTTTCATTAAAACATTGCCGGGGTGGCCTAGCGGTACAGTGCTCGAATTTGGACCTCGGTGGATATGGGTTCGAATCCCACCACCGGCACTAAAATGCGGGCCCACGTTTTCCTTCACAAGAATGTCTATTGCTGACAAATGTTTTTGAAAAAAATTCAAAATAATAAACATAAAAAATAAAATAAAATAAAGTACATATTTTTGACATTAAAAGTTTAGAATTCGTAAAAACTAGGATATCACATAACGAGATTTAAATATAAATTAAGTTTTATCTTTTACAAAATAAACATTAAAAATTAATCCAAAAAAAAGATGGTAATATATATTTTACAAAATAATAATATGGCAAATATTCAGAAAATATTAGAAACTAAACATAAAAATATACAATTTTAATTTGTGTTAAAAACCTACTAATCATTTATTTAAATTTTTGAGTAACCTACTTTGTACTTTTCGTAATTAATACCTTTTTTCTTCACGCTAAACAAGTTAAGAGCCATTGCTATAGGAGATGCTCCTGAATCGTCATCAGAACTAGAATCAAGACTATAATTTTCAAAATAAACAAAATTATTAAAAATAACCTTAGTGATTCATTTAATGACAAATCTTCAACGTCATTATGTACATCTGAAAGAGGCATTATCAATTCGCAAAATGCAAATTATTAAAAACACGCGCTTGTTCAAGGTTATTCATTGACTTACAAATTGACAGGTTACAGGTTACAGGTTGACTTACAAATTGAAATATAACTATTTACATATTTCTAGTAATTTAAAATTTTATTGATTAAAAATTAATATAATTAAATAAACAAATACAAATTTATATTAAAATACAAATTTATAAAGAAAAACGCGTTACGACACGCGATTAGTAGACAGTCTGCATGTTTATGCAGGCTTTTTCACTAGTTTTGTTTAAAAAAAATTAAATAAAAAACACATGTTACAGGTTAATACAAAAATTAAATAAAAAAGAACGTTTTTGATCCTCTGTTCAAATATATTAGCAAGATAAGGTTGAAAGCAAATGGAATTTAGGCAAGATCAAAAATGATAATAACAGCAACAATTAATAATGAGCAAATTTAAAAAAGAACTAGTTAAAAAATCATAAAAAAATAATATTAATTGTTAGATTTTTTGAACGTTTAGAGAAACAAAGTATTGACAATGCTAGAAAGTAAGATATTCCAGGCCGTAATCCATATATGAGAAGTGGTGTGACTTTACCCGAAACTTTGTTCTAGGTTTGACCAGTTTATTCTTATGATTTCTAAGCAAATTTTGAGCAATGGTAAAAAAGAAAAAGTTAAAACTGGGATTAAGCAAACTGATACATCAGAATAAATATACACTGTAGACGCCCAACAACACAAAGAAAACAGCTTTAAAGATTTTAGCCCCTGCTGGTATGGCAAATGTTTCAGGTTTGTGGTTTCAGGTTTGTAGATGTCAGTTAAATAAAGAAAACAGTTTTAAACTTCCTGTTTAAGCCCCTGCAAATATGGCAAATGTTGGATTCAGGATTTCAGGATTCAGGATTTTTCACGAGTTGAGTAGGCCAAAACGCTTTTAGTACTCGGTTCTCAAATTGTCTCAAATTTTCAGGGGGGAAATGAAATGGATAGTGAGGTAAAGGGGATTAGTGACAGAAAAAATATTTGAAATCAAGATAAAATCAAGGTAGATAGTGGAAGTTAACAATTATAGAAAACGAGCAAAAATTATAAATATGCAAAAATAATAATAAACAAGTTACGTATTACAAATGAAAAACACTGCAATAATCTTCAAAAAAGAAGAAAAGAGAAAAGGATGAATAACGCTCCAAGGACGTGTAGCGTGACGCGCGCCTCACCTCACACATTTTGTATAACACAAATTGAACATTTACAACTAGGAGTCATGTTACCTTAGTTTCTTTTAAAACATTTAATCACTTTATAATATGTTTAAATTGCTTTAATAGAAACCTGATACATTTAAGTGAAATGTTAAATAAAACACCGAAATTCTTTATTGACTTTGCTGTTTCAATAGATAGGTTTTTAGGAAGAAACGTAGTAAGAACAATACCAAATAATTTCCCAAACGTAATACGCTTGCTTTTTTATTATTTTTAACAAAATTATTCCTTGTATTTAAACATTTTGCTAAACGTTTGGTTTGATTCTACGAGATATTTATTTTAATTTGATCTTTCCGAATAGTTAGTAACCAAGTTTTCTATGGTCAATTTGTTATCCACTTGCTATAAAAATACGTAAAAACAAATTTGTACCATGATAGTGTACTTATCATTACAATGCACGTTTTGATTCCACGTAAATGTTATTTAAATTTAATAACTTTAAATAGTTTGTAATCCAGTTTTCTATAATTTACGTAAATGTTATTTAAATAATAACTTTATTTATTTATTCCAAAATAGTTTTGCTTATTTCTTAAACGGCAAACGTAAATTTTAATTAAATAAAATTGTTTGTTTAATCATTATAAGTTTGTGTAGTAAATGAAAATCAATTCTTTGTTAGATTTTGTTTCCATTACAATCACACTAAGTAGTCTCCAAAAACCATAAAGAACACCAACAAAAAATTTATCCAATACCTTTTGAATATGTTCTAATGGCTTTTATATTTTACTTGCATACAAGAGTATAGAAATAACAATTAATAAATGTCAAAAAAAAATTGAATTTAAACGAAAAACAAAACATAATTATATTGGTCTTAAACTTATAAAATAATGGTGTTGCTTTTCCAAATTTAACGTCAATATTATTATTTTTTGCTAATAATATTTTTAAATATGTAAAATTAGACAACTTCAATGCACATCAACTTTTTATAAACAAAATTATTTGACTTTATGCATATTATTTGTTATACTCTTTCATTAATTAAAAAAATATTATACTTTTTATTAATTAAAAAGATATTATTTGTGCCGGGGTGGTCTAGGATTACAGCACTAGATATGTACCTCGGTGGGCGTGGGTTCGAATCCCATCACCGGCACTAAAATGCGGGTCTACGTTTGGCTTCGCTAAAATGTCTACTGCTGAAAAATGTTTTTCGTAAAACATTCAAAGTAATAAACATTTTAAAAAATTCACAATGTTTCCACTTGTTAATATACATATATATATTATAATAAAAACTGTGACAAAAATATTTTAAGTATATCCCTGTGCAAACTTTAAAGATTTAAAACATATTATTTTTAAGCGCCAATTATATACTGTAAAACTTAATAATTTTCCACAAACATCGTTATTAAAAGTATTTGTGAATTTAATAAAATTGACTAAGTTGTTTAATAATTAACTAGCTTTATGTTACAAAATAAATATATTTTTTCTTTTTAGAAACCAGTTTTTTATCTAAAATATTTTTTATCTGCTGCACTATTTAAGCGGTTTAAAATTATATTGTAAAACAACTTGTAAGTAAAAGAAAATAAGCTTATACACCTCAAATTATTAAAACAATTTTTTGGATACACACATACAGATTTGTTTACAACTTGTAAACCGAACAATTTTTGGTAATTGGTTCTATTGTATCCCAGTGATTGTAAGAAAATGAGAAATGGATAATAAAGTAAAAAAGGGAATTAATAATAAAAAAAGTTGTAAATTAAGATAAAAGCAGTATTAAATTAAAAAAAACAGGTAAAAATAACAAAAATATAAAAGAAATTGTGTCAAAATGCAAAAACACTGTTATAATTTTCAGAACCAAAACTTAATATACAGCGTGAGATATATATTAAAATTTACCAGAGTGTGATAATTTTTTCTTACTTTAAATCATTAGCAACTTGTTCATTATGCTAACATAAGAACATTATGTATAAATTCAAATAAAAAGTAAGCTCACGTGCTATTATTTTATTTCTATAATTTATTTTTGTAATTATTTTGTCGAGTACTTCTGTTTAATTATTTAACGCCCAAATTATTATAGGCATTCATTTATAAAATATTAATTACATATTCATTTTTTTATTAAAACTTGAATGTTCTTTACTCATACAGTATATTTTAAAAATTGTTTATATATATATATATATATATATATATATATATATATATTATTTATTGATTTTGGACCAATAACCTGAAGCCGTTTTTGAAGCATAAACTTTGCGATTAATGTTCCATTTTTGATTATTTTGGTTAGTACACTTTAAATAATGCAATTTGTTTGTTAATCGATGATAATTGTAGACATTTTCCTTGATGTGTAATTGTATTATTCTGTTAAACACACGTATATATATATATATATATATATATATAATTTATGCAATATATGTAATTTATGTAATCTATTGAATAACTAGTACACTGAATGTGGGCCTATTAGAAATATTGTACAAATATTTTAGCTTTGATAAAAGTTCTTGACACAGCGCGTCTCAAATGGGTTATAATTCAAAACGGTCTCCGCTTTTAGAAACCAATGTTTTTATTAATTGTGTATTGAATGGTATATATATATATATATATATATATATATAGAGAGAGAGAGATTAAATTAACGTGTTGCAGCGGCATCGTAATTAAGCTATTAAAATTGTGGTTTAAAATCCAACAACAGAGATATAAAATAGATAGTTAATTAAAGTAGTTGTTTTAACAACAGCAAACATGTCACAATTATAAACTTGCCTTGTTATATTTAAATTTTTGATTATTATTCTTGGCTTTACATTGATTCAACTTAATTCGATTGGATGATGACGTAATTGCTTCCCAACACAGAGAATTGTGCGCTATTTGGTTGTTGGAAGTAACTGACCAAAACTAGTCATTTTTTTAAAAGTAAAAATAAGGTTCATTTTGGTTGATGACGTTATCATTTCTAGATTATTTTTCATTTTTATACAACATATAAAACAATCGATTTTGATGGTTTGATAAACGTAACAAACGTGGAAGAATTACAGAGTTTTCTGCCTGCTAAACAGTATCCTTGTGACGTCGCCATTGTATGCAAAAAAGACAAAGCTGCCTTATTTTTTGTCTGGGTTGTTTTCCTTACCCCAACGGCTACATATACTTTAAAAACCCATGTCTATCTTGGATACGTAAATAATTTCAATTGTTATATGTTGGGTGAAATTAGATAACCTTGACAAAATATAAAGTGACCACATCTATCTTTCTGTAATAGCGCTGAGGTCAAACTTAAGTGGACATAAGTTCTACTTTTGTTGCGTTTATCATAATCGATCCTTTATTATACTGTACAAATATAGAAATATTGAAGAGTCGACTACTGCGTCACCAACCGAACAGTGTTTTTGTTTTATTTTATATACTCTACCCACTTGATTCAAATTGCGGTGATTGCAACGGCGAAGATTGATGGAGTCAAATCGATTAACCAACTCTAAACAACTTGGCTTCGAATAACTTTTAATCTATAAACAAAAATATATGTTTATTGATGTTGCATATTTTTGTGTTTTTATTTGTACATTGTTATTATTATTATTATTATTATTATTATTATTATTATTATTATTATTATTATTATTATTATTATTATTATTATTATTATTATTATTATTATTATTATTATTGTTATTATTTCTATTATTATCATATTACTATTATTGTTATTATTATTATTACTATTATTATTATTATTATTATCATTATTATTATTTTTATTATTATTATTATTATTATTGCTATTATTATTATTATTATCATATTACTATTATTATTCTTATTATTATTACTACTACTATTGTTACTATTACTATTATTATTACTATTATTATTATTATTAATATTATTATTATTAATATTATTATTATTATTGTTATTATTTCTATTATTATTATTATTATCATTATTATCATTATTATTATTATTATTATTATTATTATTATTATTATTATTATTGCTATTATTATCATATTATTATTATTATTATTATTATTATTATTATTATTATTACTATTATTGTTATTATTATCATATTACTACTATTATTATTATTATTACTATTATTATTATTATTATTATTATTATTATTATTATTATTATTATTATTATTATTATTATTATTATTATTATTATTATTATTATTATTATTATTATTATTATTATTATTATTATTATTACTGTTTGAGTAGTTTACAAAAAAGTATGTGTTTGCAAGTGAACATTTTAGTTAGGCCAAACTAAAGCCTGCACTCGATCCGATGTCTGCTTAAGTTCAAGCATTGCGCTGAACCACTAGATTACCATATGTGGTATGCATGTTTACTTAAATTAATCTTTCAAGAGCGATGCATATTTACTTAAATTAATCTTCAAGAGCGATGTATATATATATATATATATATATATACGATGAGACACTTTTTAGTAAGTGCACATTTAACACTAAATTGGCGTCCGCAATAAATGGTGATGATGAGAATTGAATAATTTATTTATTTTGGTTGGTGACGTGATTACGTCTTCATTATTTTCCATATGTATACGTCGTAGCAAACGATCGACTTCGATGGCTTGATAAGCGTCAAAAGAACGTCAAACAATAACAAAGTTTCTTATTTGGTAGACGTTATCCTTGTAACGTCACCACTGTTTGGAAAAATGAGTGTTGACAGATTCCAACATTTATTTTACAGAAAAACACTTTCATTATATTTTAAGCTATTGATGACCAATTATTATATATATATATATATATATATATATATATATAATTTTATGTTTGCTACTTTGAATGTTTTATGGGAAACATCTTTCAACAGTGGACATTTTAGCGAAGCCAAACGTGGGCCCGCCATTTTGGTGCCGGCGATGGGATTCGAACCCATGCCCACCGAGGTCCGAATTCGAGCGCTGTACCGCTAGACCACCCCGGCAAGGTATTTTTAACAACATTTAAAAAATTACTAATAAATGTTTGGACAAATACAAACATTTATTGCATTGCAACAAATTATTTTACAGAAAAACGCTTCTATTTGTAAAGCTAAACAAGAAGACATTTTACTAAAAAACACTTTTTAATTATATTTTTAAAAACCGTTCGTATGATTGTTTAAACAATTAATAAAAACAAACTTACTGTCCCCCATGCTGATGCTTTTGAAAGCACAAATAACTTTGGATAGATGTGACTTAGATACCAGTCAAATGATTTACATTGCAAAGAACCCCTGACAGCCTTGCGATTAGTCACATCTCCGAATGGAATCTGTTGGTAATCGATGTTATTTACAAAAACCATAATAACAAAAATAACATTAACACTACTTTTATTAATAATCATAATAATAAATAACAAACTTATCTAGTGTGATCGTGTAGAGCATATATTTATAAAAACCAAATCCTTATGCTACTACATAAGAAGATTTAAAAAACGAAATGTTGATAATTACATTACCAAATTGTTTGTTACGTCTTGTTTTCATCCTTTAATATTATATTGCTCACTTGTAATTTTACCTGGTTTATTAAAACAAGATTATGTTGTTTTAAAAAGATGCATAACTTTGGTGTCAAAATCTGCAGGAATCAAATATTCTATTTTATTGAACGATATTGTTAATAAACATCTTAAATCCTATATACAATTAGCATCAACGATTGAAGATAATAACACTTACCCATTACATAGAGCTTTAAATAAAGCTAAAGCTTCTGGAATAAAGGAGAACTTACCTGCACATGAAAGCCAAAACTAATCAATACAAAAATTCAATTCTACCATACTTATCCAGAATAATAACCAATCCAAAATCAAACAAAATTGAACTACTAACAAGCCTATCAAAGTAGGTATCATTATACCCACGCATTTATTTGAATTAATTTGGACAGCATTATGTAACTGTGCCTTATAATGACTCATTCAAAGTATAGTAATTTTGAATTTTTTTAAATCACATGTTTACTGTACTGACTACATTTATATTCATTAACATATGACATTCTATTTCATTTTGTTCCCATTATTTGTACTACTACTTTTTTAGTTTTGTTGATATTTATTTATTATTTATTGATGGTGAAAATGTATTTTACGCTGAATGTATCTCTAGTGAGATATTAAAGCTTAATGTAATAATAGTAGCAATAGTAATAGTAATAGTAATAATAGTGATAGTAATAATAATACTAGTCACAATAATAATAATAATAGTACTACTACTACTACTAATAATAATAACAATAATAATAGTAGTAATAATAATAATAATAATAATAGTAATAACAATAATAATAATAGTAACAATAATAACAATAATAGTTGTAGTCATACTATACCAACACTTATTTGTCATAAGTCACATTATTAACCCTATAACCTTTAATAAATCGGATTTGGAATAATAATGTGATATATATATATGATTTATGAAATAGTTAAAAATACCTTTTTGAAATTGATGCTGGCAAAATAAAAATATTTGTAATTATCCATCCACACGTTAGCCAATCTTAGCAAATCTCGTTTAAGGTTGTGCTGATTAGCTGGTCCAAAAGTGGACCGGTCTGGACTTCGATAAATGTGCCCCACACGACTGCACGTGACTAATTCTACCGAACCTCCGCACATCCAAATCTGTCAAAAAAAATCAAAAATTGTTGCCGTGATTATTCTATTATTATTTTTATTAATTATTTTTACTATTTTTAATGTTTTGACGAATGTGGATCCACATTTGGTAAGCCGGTAGGGGGATCCGAACCCCCATGTCCACCGAGGTCCAAATTGAGGACCGTATTGGTAAACCACTTTTGGCCTTTTGTAAAACGATGCAAAAACCAACTGGTATTTGGCAACAGTGCACAAGTCAAAACAGTTTGCTTTGATAAAATCACTTTACACTGACCTTGAACGATAATTCCAAATTTGCACTTGTATCCCAATTCATGTCACTGTCGTATTGACCCAAATGATAAAAATAGTTACGGTTTATGGCAAACGCTTCACTTGAGACAAGTGGACTTCTACAAATTAACAATTATTTGTGCAAGTTACGATTATCATTATTATTATTATTATTATTATTATTATTATTAATACTATTAGTATTACTATGGTAGAGCGGTCGAGCGCTTGACTCGAACCTGAGTGGAAATGGGTTCAATCATCACCATCGGAACTAAATGAGGGCCTATGTTCGGTCCACTGTTAAAAAATCTTTTAAAATCTTTTAAAATAGGAACAATAAATTGAATAAATTATTTCTACCATTATTTCTATCACTATTATTATTATTATTCGTTGTCATTATAATATATATATTAATATTTTTTTTATTTTTTTATTTTTTTTATTTTATGTTTTCTACTTCGAATGTTTTACAAGAAACATCTTTCAGCAGTGTGCATTTTAGCGAAGCCGAACGTGGGCCCGCATTTTAGTACCGGTGGTGGCAGTTGAGCTCATACGCACCGAGGTCCAAATCGAGCACTGTACCGCTAGACCACCCCGGCACATATATTAATAATATAGTATAATTCTTTGTCTTTAGAGTAGTGTAGTGGAAGAGGAAAACAATTGTTCTTTTTTTACTTCAAAATGAAAATTGTCATTTGTAAATTGTCTTTTCCGTCAATGTTTAGAGACATATTTTTTATAAATGTAAATGTTGGTGTAGACTGGTCTAGCCACTTGACAACTGGGTGATGGAACAGTTAACATGCTTTCAACACAAACATTCGGCCAATATTTTGTCATTTGATACACATGTCTTTTACGTTTCCCTGGATTCTTGTCAACCTATCGGCCTAAACAAAAGCCCAATTATACCGCACCTCAAGTAACATAGGTGCTTAGATGCACCTAGTCCAGGATGCACGGTCTGGAAGTGACTTTTAAGAACATCACCAAATTGCGACTTTTTACAAAATTCTCCAATTCTCAAAATAATTATTAGAAATTAACTAGAGTGATGTTACTTGTTGATTTGATAAAACTTTATATTTACAATACCAAACACAAGTTTACACATTGATGAGTCATAAAGAATTATCTTTATTTAACAAGCAATTATAACAATAACAATAGTAAAGATAATAATAATACCAACAATGATAATAATAACAATAATAATAATAATAATAATAATAATAATAATAATAATAATAATAATAATAATAATAATAATAATAATAACAATAGTAATAATAATAATAATAATAATAATAACAATAACATTAATAACAATAATAATAACAATAGTAATAATAGTAATTATAATAATAATAGAAATAGAAGTAATAATAAGAACAATATTAACAATAACAATAGTAATAATAATAATAATAATAATAATAATAGAAACAACAACAATAATAATAATAATAATAATAATAATAGTAATAGTAATAATAGTGATCATTATAATAATAGAAATAGCAGTAATAATAATAACAATAATAATAATATTAGTAATAATAATAATAATAAAAATAATATTGGTGATAATAATAACAACAATATTAACAATAACAATAGCAACAATAACAATAGCAACAATAGTAATAATAGTAATAATAATAACAATAACATTAATAATAATAACAATAATAATAGAAACAGTAATAATAATAATAATAATAATAATAATAATAATAATAATGATAGTAATAATGGTATTTATAATAATAATAGAAATAGCAGTAATAGTAATAATAATATTAGTAATAAAAATAACAATAATAGTAATAATAATAGCAATAATAGCAATAATAGTAGTAATAATAATAATAATAGAAATAATAATAATGATAATAATGGTAATAATAATAATAATTATTATTATTATTATTATTATTATTATTGTGATTATAATAATAACAAACTTTATGGTTAAGTAGGGTGTTTGGCGACGCAACGTGTCCTTTGTCGACAAGCGTTCCCAACGAAACTTCAGCGACCAATCAAAACCGCCTAGACGAGTGTAAGTCATTGGACGATACCGAAATGTTGAATTTTCAATCGTATCGATTGCGGGAGAGACAACCGTTGACGAGCTGTTGTACAATCGATCCAGCAACGGTTGGAGCCAACCTAATTACATTGTCAACATCAATCTTTATTTCTGTTACTTTAATATTGTGCGCACTGGACACTTTTGATTAAAGTCGCATTTAGTGGACCGGTGGTGAGGATCGAACCCACTCAGGTTCGAGTTGAGAGCGCTGTACCACCGCTAGACCATTCCGACACAGTTAAACGGGTTTTTTTTAGATTCAATTATTACTTATTACAAAAATCATTTTTCAAAAAATGGAAATTTAACAAAGCCAGATGAATATAAAATCCACTCATTAAAAAAAGAACCAACAATAAAATTTTGTAAGTGTACGATAACGATGTTCTAATTGTAAGTTGGCGATACAAACGTTTTTAAATGTGTGACCAAATTGCTATTTCGCTTTGAAGAACATGAGGTGACAAGACAGTTCCACATAATTGTATATAGAAGGTTGACATGCTATTCGGATTTTACCAAACTCCGTCAAATAAGTGACTTTTTAAATTTAAACAATTATTTTAAAATTTATTTATTCTACGTATTTTTATCCTTTTATTTAAGATACATGTCATGTAAAGTAAAAAAAAATGAATTACATTATTATCGTCAGTTGCAAAAGGTATATTTTATAAAATTATTTTTTGGAAGTTATTTTAGATCATTCATTTATCTATATAGAGAGTGGCCCTGAGAATTTGAATAATGCTTTATAAAGTTTCACCATTTCCAATGATGGTGATATTCCTGACCGTTCGTCCTCTATGCAATGCATCCAGTACTAGGTACCTGTATCATTATAATAACTTCACAATTTGACAGTAAACAATATTGAAAGTTAAGTTGTATATTTTCCTGAATTTAAAAATATTGTTTAAAATAGTTTCATGCATTTAACACAACAAATTAATATTTATTTATATTTTTTAAAACGGTTTATAAAATAGTTAACCTTTAAAAGTGGAAGAACTGGAAGCAAATACGAAACATTGTAAAATGCAACCAGTAACAATTTTGATTTGTTTTAATTTAGCTTAGAGTGAAAAAATGCATAATTGCAAATAATTGGGGATAAACATAATTGAAAATATAAAAACATAACAAAAAACTATTTAATTTAAAGACGGTGTATATGGTAGATCAACGTGCTATTCGGATTTTGCTAAACCCCATCATTGGCATTTTGCCTTTATTTCTGTGTCGTAATTGTTGATTTTGGCAATATTAATTTTTTTACAAAGATTAGGTTGCTAATCTTACGCTCAAACCCTTAGCCTTTCTCAACCGGTGGAGTTACCAATTGAATACTTTTTCAACATTTGGTCTGATGGTACAGCAGTGGGCTCATACTTGGGTAGGTACAAGTTGTAAGTCAGACTGGTCTAGCAATACAGTCCTCGACTTGGACCGGCCCACTAAATGCGGGCCCGCGTTCGGCTTCGCTAAAATGTCCACTTCCGAAACATGCGCATTTCCCGTCAAAACATTCAAAATAGCAAACATAAATAAATAAAAATAAATGCAGACACCACCCCGCTTAATATTCACGTGCTAAAAGTATTTTTCGTAAAGCATTCAAACAGTAAAAAAATAAATAGAAAATCTATTTTTTATTGCACCAAAAAAAACACTGGGAATCGTCGTCTTCCAAACTCTACCCTTAGTACATTCGATGGCCGAATGGAGAAATACGAGTACTTTGCCAGTTGCGCTGTTTGCTCCAATCATTCGACACCTAACTGATCCTTCGCGTTTTGTGTTGCGTAAAATTTTTATTTTGGACGAAAATGACACGTAATCGTTGAGAGCGCTTTTCAAATAAACTAAATAAAGTGGGAAAAACGTTGTTTAAATACAATATTGCATGCATTTTACAATTGATTCAACCTGTTTAAAAGTTTACAGTCTACGACGTCTAGTGGTACAACTCTCGACTCGAACCTCCCCCTTGTTGTGGGCGTTTGTTCGGCTTTGCTAAAATAATGGCCATTTGCTGAATGATGTTTCCTGTGAAACAGGTCAAAGTAGCAACAATAACAATTCAATTGTCGGCAGTTCTGAAATGGGAAAATGTATGTTTATTGCTCGTTGCTTTTGTCAAACTGCATATATTTATTTAGTACCACTTTGAACGTTTTACAGGAAACAGGTGGATATTCTAGTAAAGTCGAACGTGGGCTCGCCTTTAGTGGAACTGGAACCCATGTCCAGTCGTGTCCACGTCGAGTGCTGTACCGCATTTTATACATCCTACTTTGCCATACAATTCTGCTTTATTGTTGTAATAGTAAGAATGTGTTGCATGTTCTGAATGTATTTCGAGTGGGGTATAAAGCTCAATGCAACGGTGTTGATATAGAAATCTTTTTTATTAATAAAATATGTGCCGGGGTGGTCTAGCGGTACAGCGCTCGAATTCGTACCTCGGTGGACATGGGTTCGAATCCCATCGCCGGCACTAAAATGCGGGCCCACGTTTGGCTTCGCTAAAATGTCCACTACTGAAAGATGTTTCTCGTGCAAATATTCAAAGTAGCAAACATAAGAAATACAAATAAAGAATTATTGTTTTTTTGTCACAAAGTGAAGATTGGGTAACGGGTAGGCCTGGTAAACACAAGCTTTCGTTTGGCTTTGCTAAAGCGATGTCCACTTGCTGGCAAACTTTTGTCGTCAAACCATTAAGTAATCATGAGCATTTGTTCTTTATATGCACTAGAAAAGATCAGAAATGAACCAGTCCTAAGCTTGGATAAAGGATGAGGGTTTGAGTGTTAGGTTAGCAACAAAAAGAAGACTTCATTCTGGCAAACAACAATGCGACCCAAATGACAGGGTTGAATAAAAGTCAAAAGTAAGCCTAATCTTTGATTGGACAAAAAAATCACTTGATCAAAATCTACGTTTATCGCTCAAAAGACCGGGTTTTGGAATAGACAATTGATGATGCCAAGAGAAATGTTGAGAAAACATGTAGCTAAGACCTATTCGAGAAAAATGTATTATTTCATTAACATGTTGATTACTTTGAATGTATTGACCAGAAATGCTTCTTTCAGCAGTGGACATTTTAGCGAAGCCAAACGTGAGCCCGCATTTTAGTGCCAAACTACTGAGGTCCTGCTGTACCACCCCTTGGGTGAATTAAACGTTCGAATACTTACAATCATTGTGTTGCCCCAACATTGTGAAACTGGTTTGTTGTTTTCACTGTTATCCTCTTTCTCCCCATCCATCCGTATTATTTCCACATACTAATTCCATTTTTTCTCAACTCGACTGCATTTTGACCTGCACAGAGTTACCTTTTTTACAAATAGTAAATAGTTGCCTTGAGATACCTTTTATGTATCCTGAGTGTAAGCTTGAACCTACCCACTGACCGTATCTCAGCTATACCGCTTGGGCACTCGGTCCCTGCTGTAATTGGTCTGGATGCATATATAGCACGTGAAGGATAAACAGTCAGGATTATTACCATCATTTGGAAATTGAGACTCTATAAGCATTATTCAAATTCTCATGAATTATTTACATCCTGCTCCTGTATATTGTGTGTCAATGAACATCAGTATCAGTATACACACATTTGCTTGTAGTTAAATAATTACAGCCAACTCTTACTTACTCTTGTCGGAAAAGTCATCAACCAAAAATATTTCTTTTATTAAATGTTTGGGCGAATTGTCAATTACGGAATGAATTGAACGTAACAAAACGTTCCATTCTTCGTTATAGAAGCACATGACGATTGACACTTGGGGTAACTTGCTATAGTGCTTTTGCACCTTACATCTAAACCAGAATTAATTGATATTGTTTAAATAATGGGCTAATGTCTAGTTATATTATGTACGGAATTGGTACTATATACGACATATACAAATAAATGTGATATAACGATGTAGACACAAAGTTGTATTAAAGGAAAAATTTTAGAATTGGCAATCCTTTTGTTGTTGAAAGTTATTTTGCCAAGGCGGAATCCCAGTTATACGGTTATGTACTGCGCTACATGGAAGTAAAATTTAAGAATATTACTATTATTGAAAAAGCAAGAACTTATAAGCATTACACAAAATCTCCCAATCATTAACACTCTAAACCAATAAATATAATAGTAAAGAGTGAAAAGTAAACATTTAAAAATCGCACAGTTGTATATGGTCCTATATATATATATATATATACATTTATTATACAAAACCCTTTTACTTTAAAAATAAGCATGGGGAAATAAGACAACAATTACAGAAAAAAACAACAACAAAGTCTCGTTGGTATTGAAGATTCTGCAAATCGAAGATTGGGCTTCCTTTCGGCTTTCACTCAACCCTGTCATCTGTGTGTAACTTTGTCATCCAGATACGTGCGATCACTTCTTTGCCGTTGGCTGCCAGAATGGCGTCCTCTTAATTGTTTCCGTAGCAGTATAAAGCTTTTACAGATACCAAGTTGCTAACTTTGGGCACTCAAACCCTTTATCAGCCCGACTTGAGACGCGCTATGATGAGAGTTAACAAGCGACTGTATTGAATTTCATTTTAAAATAACTCAATCAATCGATCAATACTTACTTTTGGCTTCGATAATCGGGCAAATAACGTCTGACGCCTATTTTATCACTCAAATATGAATTGAATCGGTTATTTTTCCAACTTTTTTTGCCACCTTCTAATCGGAGAAAATGTAAATTTTAAATGTTAAATTTTAAAATGAAAATATAAAGTATACAAGTTTCAGTTGATACTTTTTCTTAATAATTGTATAATTGTGTGCTATTATTATTATATGGGTAAATAACTAAATACCGAGTATTATTAATTAACAAATATTAGATTCGATCATCATACAACGCCCGAGAACTTGTTAAGTACAAGGACAGGGTTATCATACCTCTTTTGTCATTACAAAATACATATAATTTAGTAGAATGACATTATTTTGCAAACGTTTTATTTGTTTATTTATGTTTACTATTTTGAATGTTTGGACGGAAAACACGCATCTATTACCAGTGGATATTTTAGTAAAGCCAAAAATGAGCCAGTGGTAGGATTCGCTTCCATGTTCACCTAGGTCCAAGTTGATCGCTGTACTTCTACACCACCCCGGTATTAATTTGATTTTGTTAAATACAAAGACAGCATTATCATACCTCCTTTTTCAATACAAAATGCGTATTTACAATATTTTTAACAACATCATTAGTACAAATGCAAGACTTACTTAAAGTTACTTTTTTGTTGATTTTGCGTTGACGTTTCTTTTTGGCTGCCTTCGAGTTGGCCGTTTTCGATTTTGGACTTGTACGTTTGGCTAGACGGGAATCCGTCTGTTCAACTTCGCCCAACATCAGGAAGGCGCCTTTTTTAAATAATTGTTGCCTATAATCGGCGTCACTTTTTGTAGATTGCAAGGTTGTGCGCTTTTTCCAATATAATATCGATCCAGTAATAAGACATACAACAACCAAAAAGAATCTTTGCTTGATTCGCATTTCTGTTGTCAAAATAATTTTTATTGTTAAAACATGGTGCTAATAGAGCAGATGTACATTTTTAAAATTTTATTTTATTTGGAATCCCCCCTGGAATGCTAATAATCCTGAGGATTTGAGTAATGGCTTATAATGGTGATATTATTGACTGTTCGTCCTCCATGTAATGCATCCAGAACTAGATGCCCTTAGGACCGAATGCACAGCGATACAATCGGACTTCCGCTTTGGTTGGGGTAGGTGGAGCATACACCCAGGATACTTAAAGAATATCCTAAGGTATACATAGGCCATATGTAACTTTTTGAGCTAATTGAGATAATCCTGACAGAAAATCAAGCGGCATCATCAATCTCTACACACAATGGTAACGTCACAAGAATGCTGTCTGCAAGTCCCATTTTAGACCCTGTATATATCTACCATATGTAACCGTTAAGCTAAAGAAAATAATCTTGATTAAAAATCAGTTGGCCTTATCAATTTTTGCGAAGTTTGGCGGCATTAAAGGGATGCCTCTTATTGTCTAAGTAACTTTGTTACGCTTATGAAACAATCGACATATAATAAAAAATTAACCCTAACAAAAATCAGGCGGCCTCGATAATCTTCGCGAACTGTCAAATGTAAACGCACGTTCGGCCTTGTTAAAATGTCTACTGTTTAAAAATGCTTCTTGTAAAACATTATTAAAGTAGTAAATATAAATATACATATAAATAAAAAACATACCTTAGTATATTGCTTCTCAATTATTGCTTAAATGTAATACTAACTACGTATTTAAAATATTGCTTAAAATAATAATTGATTAATACTGTCGTGTTTATTCAAACAAATTCAACTACCCGTATACGAGTTGACTTGTTTGTTTTATGCATACTAAACTTTATCCTATTACAATGATTGAGCATTTATAACATGCCATGACATAAGTTAGTGGTGGAGCCAACTCTTCATTTATTCCAAGTTTGAATGGCTTCTCCAATTCCTATACAAAAAGGTTGACGGATGCGAACTGAACTTGTAGAGATAAATATGAAGTTTCTTGGTTTCCTTGCACTGGCAGTATTCACAGGAATTGACGAGGTGATTTTCTTAGGGTTGACGGATCCACAAGCCTATCCGGTTACATATAGTAAATAATTACCTTGAGATACCTTTCTACGGATCCTGAGTATATATTTGCACCCACCAGCTGGAGCGAAGGTCCATGTACACTGCTGTGCATTCGGTCGCTGCTGTTATTAGTCTAGATGCTTGTTGGCACCCAGTCTAGGATGCACAACATGGGAGATGATCAGTCAGGTATATCGCTATCATTGGAAATTGAGACATTATAAGCATTACTCAAATCCTCGAGGTCATTAGCATCCCAATAACCATTCATGTTGCAATTTAAGAATAATGTTTTTAGTATCTGGACGTTTAATTACTAGAAAATGGGATGTCCAGTGAAAGGTTTCATGTCATTCGAGTGGTACTTTACGTAGAGATGGTTTTATATTGGTTGGCAATATGAGCACATCTTAATTGGTTTTATATTCGTCAGGATGCTAATAGTCTTGAAGATTTGAGTAATGTTTATAAAGTTTCAATTTTCAATGAAACTGTTCCTTCTCCACGTGGTGCATTCTGGACTTGGTGCCAACAGGCATCTAGAGTAACAACAGCAGGAGCCGAATGCATAGCTGTAGATGTGGGTTTCCGCTGTGGCGGGTAGGTGCTAGCATAGACCCAAGAAATCTAAAACTTATCTCAAGGTAACTATTTATTATATGTAGCCGGTTAGGCTTGTGGATCCGTCAACCGGCGTCAATTCTAAAGAAGATCGCCTCGTCAATTCCTATGAACTCTGACATCGTTGCAAAAAAGCGGTTTTCTAGCCAAGAAACTTCTATTATCTTTCCAACTTCAATTAGCATCCTACCTTTTCTTATAGGAATTCGAAAAGCTATTGAAAATTGAAATTAATGAAAAGGTAGCTCTACCACCAACTTATGCTATCATCAGGAATCTCAAACAATAGCTTTTAAACGGAATATCATATTCACAACCATTGTAGGTAAGCAATAAGTTTAAGGACTGGTAAATGGCATTCTCTCGCCGGTTAAAAAACCGCCATATATTTTGTAACATTTTTCTTCCCTATCCCAATAACCATGTACAATATACGTATACATTAACATGTCTTTTAAGTATCCTACACGTATGCTTGCACCTTTCTACTGGAGGTAAGCACAGCCACAAACCTGGTCACTCATCCGTGTCATCCAGAGATCAAGATGTACCAAATGGAGGTAGGGAATTCGGAATACTACCATTATTTAAAAGTCAAACTTCCTAAATATTACTTTAACTCTTATAACCATCATCATCCTGTAGAAATTTGGACAACCTAACAACACTATACTCTAAATAAGTAATTTATGGAATGACTTAGTGATGTAGTTAATTCTGTACAATCTCTTTTTGAAGCCAAAAAAATCCACTTTGCAACGATTGGATAACATGTATCCAGTGATAATCAACCAATGATAGATCGAAATTGTACAATAATAATTGACCAATAAAAATAATAAGATTCAATGATTGGTACAATATTCGACCAATAATATGAATCCTTACTCTTGTGCTTAATCCTTTTGTCAAATGTTGCTGTTATCTAACAAAAAATACTCACATTTAAAATTCAATTATTTAAAAGATATCATCATTTAAGTAGATTACCTAATACAATAGACGATACACTATAAACAATATTTTTTATAAGTTAAGAACTATAACACTGGTATAAATAGCACGGCTTAATTTTAAACGTTTATTTTTTTAAATAAACCCCGAAACTACTAAATACTGTCTGCTTTACCCAAAAACCACAGAATATTTATTGATACATATGTTTATTTACACAATTTACATGTATGATTAAGTGTTTATAAAAGAAGCTTTATGCAAACATAGATAATTTTATGGGATCAATATGCAAATCAGCTTCTGCGACTAAGTTTCGATAATCCACACCAAAAGGAACTCTAAAATATAAAACAAATAAAAAAATTAAAAAAATCGTAATAATCCTAAATAATGCTTATAAAATTTCAATTTCCAATAATGGTTATAATACTGTTTCCATGCCTCCATGTGCTACATTCTGGACTCAGACAAAAATATAACAAGGACTGAGTGCACAGTAAAATAACTGGGGTTCTGTCTTAGCGGATATGTACACATATGCACCCAGTGTATTTAAAAGATATCTTAAGATATACGTATTATATTGCTGTCGGATTAAAGGAGATAACCATAACAAAAAATCAGGCAGACTCGTCAATCTTTGCAAACGATGGAGTCGTCACAAGGATGCCGTCTATCAGCCAAAAAATTTCAATGTTATCCTACATTTGTTATGCTTATAAAACTAATGGAATCGAGCGTTTGATACGCTGTACAAATATGGAAATAATGAAAAGGCGACCACTTTATCAACTACAATATAATAGAACAAAATAATAAATTTTACGCACAAAAGCCAACTGGCTAACCAAAAATTGTGAAAGTATAACTTTTGGGTTTTTAGAAATGTGAGATGTTAATAATCTTGCTTTCATACTACAATCAACAAGTTTTCATAATTTTCAGTTAAACAGAAACTAACATTTTATGATGGTAATATATCTTCTTAAAATACTTAATCACCAAACATAAAGCTTATACATAGAACTAAAAACTCAGTGGTCCATCCTCAGCCTTTGCATAAATCCAGAATGTAGAAAATCAAGTCTATAACTGTCCTTGTAACTAGAAAATATATGGGAAATGTACGCAATCATCGATTCTTTAAAATAACAATTGTGATACAAAGGACAAAAATTATAGCATGCAAATATCTTACTTTGTTTCAAAATCAAGTGAATCAATATCTTTGGTTATGCGTAAACCCGCACGATGCAACAACAATCCATTCCTGTAAATATAAATCAATTAGTACGCAAGTATATTATTAGTACCCTGAAATGGAAGAATAGCAATACCGTTAGGCATTCATTCATTGTGGCTGATGCCATAGTTGCCTCTTCATTATTTTCCATATTTATACGGCATATGAAACGAACAATTTTAATGAGTCGATAAGAGTAATAAATGTTAAAGAATAACCGAGTTTCTTGGCAAGTAGACGACATCCTTGTGACTACGCCACTGTTTACAAAGATTGACAAGGCCGCCCGATTTTTTGTCAGGGTTATCTCGCTTAGTCCAACAGCTACACGTGGTATACGCATATCTTAAGATACTTTTTAAGTATTCTGGATGTATACTTACATCCATCTGCAGTAGCAGAAGCCCAGTTATACCTCTGTGCATTCGGTCCCTGCTGTCATTAGTCTAGATGCCTATGAGTACCTAGTCCAGGATGCACCACGTAGAGGATAAACAGTCAGGAATATCAACATCATTGGAACAATTTGCCAAGCATTTTGTTCAATCCCCCATGCGACATTCCTTTCAATTAGATCTTCCCAAATTATTCACAACCAAGTTTTCTATGGTCTACCTCAACCTTTCCTTTGCTATCATCAACTGTCCGTTCCAAAACTGTTCGTGCTGGCCTTTCTGATAGTAAACTCATTCATTCATTTTTTCATTTTCATTTTGGTTGGTGACGTGGTCACCTCTTCATTATTTCCCATATTTATACGACATGTAGAACGATCGATTTCGATGGCTTGACAAGCGTAGACAAACGTGGAAGAATAACAAAATTTCTTGGCTGGTAGACGGCATCCTTGTGACGTTGCCACTGTTCGCAAAGATTGACGAGGCCGCCTGATTTTTTGTAAGGGTTATCTCCCTTAGCTCAAGGGCTACATATAGTATACGTATACCTTTAGATACCTTTTAAGTATCCTGGGTGTATGTTCGCACCCACCCGCCGTAGCGGAAGCCCAGTTATACCGCTGTGCACTCGGACTCTGCTGTTATTAGTCTAGATGCCTAGGGGCACCTAGTCCAGGATGCACCACGTGGAGGACTAACAGTCAGGAATATCACCATCATTGAAAATTGAGACTTCATAAGCATTACTCAAATCCTCAGGATCATTAGCATCCCAGTTATAATACGTCCGGGGCGGAGTAAGAACCCTAAGCTCTCGATTCTCTTTAAACCTACGCACAATTGCGCATTACACAAATGCACTCTCCCATCACCCCTGGCAGGAACTGTTATCCGCGAGCGGACAAGAGACCACCATCTGAGCATTAGATAGGATAGGCACCCCGGTAAACGTAAATTTGATCAAGTAATTTTCTTCGTCTAATCGAAGATTTGAGTTACCTTCCGGCTTTCACGTAGCCCTGCCATCTGGGTCGTCCCATCACTTCTGTGCCAAAATGCTATCCTCCTCTTCTTCAGCATATCTAAATAATCGACTTCGATGACTTGATATGCGTTACAAACGTAGGAAAATAATTAGGTTTCACGGCTGGTAGACGGTATTTTGTAAAAACACCACTGTTGACTTGATTTTTGTCAATGTTATATATCTTAACCCAACGGCTACTAATAGCTATGTGTATACATTAAGATATCTTTTAAGTATCCTGGCTGTATAATTGCATTGCACCCATTAACCAAGGAATAATTTTAGGTATACCGCCATGCACTTTGTGCTTTAGTGCACCTCGTCAAAGATGCACCACGTAGAGGTGATAATCAAGAATATTTCCATCGCTGGGATTTACAATCTTATAAAGATTAGTCTACTCCTCGGAGTCGTTAATTAAAACTTTAATAGATAAAATTCAATTTCCATTACCAAGCAATCATTACGCCATTGTCCGTACACAAGCGAGCAGGTGGAGCAACAAATTCCAAACCGTAGGCATGTGCCACTTCGCTAAGATTTGAACGAATAACATCGTTGGATGCGACGCCGCCCGAAACAACCTGTGTTCAAAATTAAACATAACGACAATATTTCTCCAAATCATTTCGGCACTTGTTGTCTTTTTATTGCTACTGCGTTGAATATTTCATGGGAAACATTTTTCGACAAGTGGAGACTTTTGCAAAGCCCAACGGGGATCGAATCCATGCCCATCCAGGTTCAGGGATGCTAATGATCCTGAGGATTTGAGCAATGCTTATAAAGTCTCAATTTCCAATGATGGTGATATTCCTGACTGTTAGTCCTCCACGTGGTGCATTCTGGACTAGGTGCCCCTAGGCATCTAGACTAATAACAGTAGGGTCCGAGTGCACAGCGGTATAACTGGGCTTCCGCTACGGCGGGTGGGTGCGAACATACACCCAGGATACTTAAAAGGTATCTAAAGGTATACGCATACCATATGTAGCCCTTGAACTAAGGGAGATAACCCTGACAAAAATTCAGGCGGCCTCGTCAATCTTTGCGAACAGTGGCAACGTCACAAGGATGCCGTCTACCAGCCAAGAAACTTTGTTATTCTTCCACGTTTGTCTACGCTTGTCAAGCCATCGAAATCGATCGTTCTACATGTCGTATAAATATGGGAAATAATGAAGAGGTGACCACGTCACCAACCAAAATGAAATGAATGAATGAATCCAGGTTCAAATCAACCGCTGTACCGCTACACCACCCCGGCACAGTAGTAATTTTGTTGTCTAAAGGACAAAAATCCAAATCACTGTTTATTTTGGGCAGAACTTTCCAATTTTGGCTACGCTTCAAAACCACATAAGGCACTAGTTGGTCCTACACATTGCGACTTTATATTGATGAGATTGTTCAAGTCTACAGTAGTGTTCCCTTATCGATTTTAGTTCTATGTACCTATCGTTCATTGTATGCAATAGTCATAATGTAATTTCTTTCTGTTTTTAATATGACACGTGAACAATCGGAATATTGTCAACTAAATAAATAAAATGTTTAAAATAGATTGGAACTAAAAATTATTAACAATAATGCTTTAATTGATGTGGGTTAAGTAAACGCAATTGTAGAAGTATTCAAGCAATATAATAATGATAGCTGAACTAATAATAGTACTTGCATTAGTAAAAGTAAAAGTCAGCCTACAAAATAAAGAATTTACATGCAATAATGTTTAAAATATGTACAATTTTAATAAATAAATAAAACTGCATTAATTTTGCTAAATTGCAATTTCATTTCAATATACTGACTACTTTGTTTACCGTGAGTAGATAATAATAAACTTATTTTCTATTGGCTGTTGTAAGTGCATCGACGCCCACCTACTGAAAATTGACATTCACTCTGAAACTATTTCTATTGGTCGAAATTATGATGATAAAATTTTATAATTTTTAATGATATGACAATGAACAACTGTTCTAGTCTATCTCAAAAATGTATTATTTTTTGCCCACAAAAATTATACAATAAAGCAATAAAACACAGATACATACCAGCGCTTTGAGCCTATTCGATAATGAAATGGGCAACCTTTTGTTAGTATCCGGATATTGTACATTGGAATTGACAAATTCCAAAGCGCGTTGCACCCGCCGACAAATTAATTTGGTCATTGCAAGTTGCACTGAAGAACAGACGCTGGCGATACAGTCAACAGGCAAAATGAACTGTTCGCCATGATTTCGTTCTAGAAAGAGAATTTTCACACAAATATGGAGATGCTAATGACTTTGAGCATTTCCAACATAAGTGATATTCTCGACTGTCGCCTCTACATGGTGTATCCTAAACTAGGTGCACTTAAGTACCACGACTAATACACCCCAAACAGAGTGCACATCAGTATAACTAAACTTTCACTTTGGCGGATAGGTACAGGGGGACACACAGAATATTTATAGTGTAGCTGTTGGGTAGAGAGAGAAAACTCTGACAAAAATCAGGTGACTTCGGCATGCTCTGCGAAAAATGATGCCGTCTATCAACCAAGAAATTTCATTATTATCCTACATGTTCAACTTTTATAAAACCGTCAAAGTCAATTGTTTAACATTCCATTCCATTGTGGTTGATGACATAGTCACTTCTTCATTATTTCTACATTTGCATAACTAGGTGATCATAGGTATCTAGATTAATAACAGCGGGGTCCGAGTGCACAGCTGTATAACTGGGTTCCCGCTTCGGTGTAATAATTTAAAAGGTATCTTAACATATACGTATACCATATGTGGCCCTTGGGTTAAGGGAGATAACCCTAACAAAATATTGCCGTCTACCAGCGAAGAAACTTCGTTATTCTTCTACATTTGTCATACTTATCAAGCCATCAAAGTCGATCGTTTGCTATGCCGTATAAATATGGAAAATAATGAAGAATCGATTGCGTAATCACCAACCAAAATGAATGAAATCAAATACATGGAATAAAATGAAAACAAAGGGAAAATTTGACATACCTTTAAACTCGGTTTCCAAAACTTTAATTTTTCGTTCAACCGCCACATGCAAACCGGAAAATGAAAAGTCACAATCCCTCGACTGAGACCGCGTAAGAGGAAATTCGAAACGTTTTGGATCACCGCCAAAATACTTGGCCATGAACTCGATAGACTGACCACCACTCAAATCTTTCAATCGTGAATCGCCCAGACGCGGAATTTTCAATCGTCGTGCAATCTTACGAATGTAACAACCGGAAATTACACTTTTAGTTTCTATTCTGGGATGCTAGTGATCCTGAGGATTTGAGTAATGCTTATAGTCTCAATTTCCAATGACGGTGATATTCCTGAGTGTTAGTCTTCCACGTGGTGCATCCTGGACTAGGTGTCCCTAGGCATCTAGACTAATAACAGCAGGGTCCGAGTGCACAGCGGTATAACTGGGCTTCCGCTACGGCGGGTGGGTGCAAACATACACTCAGGATACTTAAAAGGTATCTAAATGTATACGTATATTATATGTAGCCCTTGGGCTAAGGGAGATAACCCTGACAAAAAATCAGGCGGTTTCGTCAATCTTTGCGAACAGTGGCGACGTCACAAGGATGCCGTCTACCAGCCAAGAAACTTTGTTATTCTTCCACGTTTGTCTACGCTTGTCAAGCCATCGAAGTCGATGGTTTATAAGTCGTATACACATGGGAAATAATGAAGAGGTGACTAACCAAGATGAAAATGAATGAATGATGAAAAAGTAAAAAATGTATTCAAAAGACAACTATTAATCATAATTTAAATTTAACCAAAACAGAACTCCACACATTTTTTTACATTTTAGTAATTAAAATGATAACTGTGACGATTTACTAACCTTGTCTAAAATATCACCCGGAGATGAATCAAGTGCCGTTCCAAGTAACATAAATTCGTCTACATTGTTTACAATACCCAACAAACAATGACCACCACTCAAAAGTAAAACCATGTATGGATATTCCAAACTTTGATTTAACAACATGAAAAATAATCAGAATCAGAATCATAGTAATAATAACAATAATGTACAATTCATAATAATAGTAGCAGCACTTAAACGTTTATCTCATTTCAACTAAGAAAAAGAATAAAATCATGTTTATTCATCATTTGCATTCAACTGATAGTACTACATTCAAAAGACTGTAATGGGGCGGGGGTTAGACAATTGAAATAAATTAAACTCATCAAATTGAAAAAATCCATCTAAAAAATGTTGAGTTGAATCCCACTCTCACTTCCCAATCCATTTCGGAAAATCCACACGGAGAAAAATTAAGCAGTGAAGTTGTCAATGCAAATATATTATGCATCTATTACGGTTCCAACAATTTATATAGCACATGTAGTGCTAAACAAGGCAAAAAAAATTCAGTGTATGGAATGATAATGATCTTGAGGATTGGAGTGGAATGCTAACAAAGTCTCAATTTCCCAATCATGGTGATATTCCTGACTGTTCCTCTTCCACGTGGTGCATCACGAACTAGGTGCCTACAGGCATCTAGACTAATAACAGCAGGGACCAAGTGCACAGCGGTATAACTAGGCTTTCAGTGAACTCCCGCCTAGTGAATAGGTGCTAGCATTCATCCAAGATACATAAAAGATAACTGAAGGTATTCATTTACCGTATGTAAAAGGTTAGGCTTGTGGATCCGTCAACAGACATCAGCCATCAATTCCCCCAAAGAAGATAGCCTCATCAAGTCTTGTGCAAACACTAGCGTTGTCGCAAGAAAGCGCTCTTCTAAGCGAAAAAACTTTATTTATTCCCCCGCTAATTTCAATTCAAATCCGACATCTTCTTCGTATAGGAATTGGGGACTGAATGCAAACGTGGAACTTATGAATAAGTGGCAGAGCCACCAACTTTTATTGTTGTTGTTCATTACGTCATCCTAGTTGAATCTACTTTAACCATCAGAAGTCTGCTTAAAACATATATATATAATAATCCTTTAAACCTGCAACTACTAAATAGAAAATAATGCCAACTATTGGTTCAAATAATTTAATATTTGGTTTGGTCCTTTGTGCATCCTGAAAGTGAATCATAATAATACATCAACAAGCGGCACAAATGGTTCTGCACAAATCCAACATGGCCAACAGCATATCAATATCATTCAATTTTTAAACAGTTAAATTGTAAAAACCCAAATGCAATGTTTATACATGTGCACATTACAAACCTAGGGTTCGTTAACATTGCAGTCAATGCATGTGCTTCCATATGATGAATCGGTATAATTGGTATTCTAAATATAAAATAATAACCAAAACCAAACAATCAACCTACAAAAATTCTTTCGACATAGATTTGGCATATTTTAAGCCAACGTTGAGAGAAAGAGCAAGTCCAGGTTTTGTCGTAACAGCAATACAATCAAGTTCCTTTATTTATATATAAAAAAACAAAAATATAAAAAATTGTGTAATTGTAATACTGTCGGACTGATTTGGCATTCATGAAATGCCGATTGGACTAGAGAATTCAAATTTTCCTTGTGCAATTGTGCTGCAATTGTTGGCAAAACTCCACCAAATCTGCGTTAATTTGTAATGTCAAAAATAAGCAAAAATATTTTACTTGACACTTAATTGTGTTTGAGAAGCGAGTTTTTCACAAAGCACATTACCAGAATTATCAATAATAGCTACTCCAGTATCATCACAACTAGTTTCAATACCTAAAATGCGTGTTGATATACTCCTTTGTAATATTTTTAAAAAAATGTTTACTCCACAGACGTTGAGAAATATTTGCTGCATGCTTTAGCAATATGCAATATGCGCATACTTTAAGTTTGAATAACAAAAATAAATTATCTAATCTAAATTTTTTTTTAAATTTAAAAGTTATCAACGCAGAGAATATGATAAATATAATCAAAAATAAGTTTCCGTTTATTAATAATTTACATAAAATAGTTTTTAATATAAACATTGAAAACTAATTTGGATGCTAATCATCCTGAGGATGCTGAATAATTCTTATAAAGTCTACATTTCCAATTATATTCCTGACTATTCGTCCTCCATCTGCTGCATCTTGGACTAAGTGCCAACATGCATCTAGGCTAATAACAGCAGAGTCCAAGTCCACAGTATGGCATGTAGGTGCGAGCATACACCCAGGATACTTAAAAGGTATCATAAGGTATACATATACCAAATATAGCCCTTGGGCTATAGGAGAATCCTGATAAAAAATCAGTCAGCCTCGTCAAACTTTGAAAACAGTGGTACACCCTCTATTTCCTATTTTCCACCAATAATTAAGATAAAATAGAACCGATTACCAAGAATCCACTTCGAGTCGTACTAAATCCTAAACTAATCTATATATTACAATAAAAATGACAAAAAAACATTAAAAAGTAGAAACTCTGCCAAAATGTTTCCATATTTTTATCAATTACAATGCTTAAAAATATTGATTTCTAAAATGTTTTCAAACTTTAATTTTTCACTTTTTTAGTAAAGCATACAAGGTAATGGTAAAGTGTTAAAATAAACACAAATTTTAAATACATAGTTAGTTAAAATAATTTTCCTCGTAAAACAATTCAAAACCTGAATGTTTATCTATAATCCTCCAATCATAAACATGTTTTACTCTTTATATATAGTATTTGAATAGCCACCAGAACTTTATATAAAAAATGATATATTTTTGCTATATTTAACAATTAATTTTTTTAATTTTATTAAATAAAAACAACATAAATAAATAAAAACAATTGTTTATATAAAATTAAGATTTTGTTTATTTATAATTTTCTATTTCTTTTTATTTAGCATTATTTTGATTTATTTATTTTAAAAAAACTAACATCTCAAATTATTTTTTAATGTGTATTTAATTAAATATATGCAATTAAATAAATAATTTAATTAATATTAATTATTTCGTTATTAAAAAACATGTTAACTTTAATATAAGAAACGAAGTACGTACGCAAAGACTTTAGATTACGATTTTTACTTAAACATTTTACTCAGTTTTCAAAATGCTAAAACTTAATAGTAAGTTGGTAGAAACATCCGTTTCTGATATCTTTTAACATAAGTTATCATTTTTGATTGCAATTTAATTAAAAGTAAAAAAATTACTATTATTGTTAATATAAATTGTTAATATGAATACAAAAAAATATTTACATTATTGGCATGAACACACAAGCAGGTTCTACCCGTCATACATCTAAAATAAACAATTTTAAAAAGAAAATGTTTCCTTTTATCGTGATATTATTTTTATTAGTTATAAAAAATTTGTTTTTTAATAATCTTAAATGTTTTATTTTAGACGTATGACGGGAAGTACCTGCCTTCTAATTCAAGCGTTTACAATTAACATTTTTAAAGGTTATTTAACATTGGCATTGGCTTCAGCTGTTTTGTTAGTGGTTAGTTTCTATTCGAAGCGTCATTCGATATATATATATATAATTTTCTAATGATAAGCCAATGATGTTTGTCACGCAGTTATCGGATCTAAATCACATTATAAAACAAAGATCAAACATGCTGATAATTCCTTAGAATTTCAAGTAGTACAATTAATATAATAATTTTAAATAGTAATATAATCATTATATTACTAAACTTTTGAACAATAAAGCAACAGTGATTGTGTAATTTTTTATTTTTATTTACAAGGTGAGGCGCGCGTCACGCTACACGTCTATTGAGGCGTTATTCATCTTTTTCTCTTTTTTTCCTTATTTGAAGATTATTGCAGTGTTTTTGCATTGTAATACGTAACTTACATTATTAATTATTATTATTATTATTATTATTATTATTATTATTATTATTATTTACTGCTCGTTTTCTATAATTGTTAATTTCTACTATTTACCTTAATTTTGTCTTTCTTTTAAATTTTTTTGTTACTAATACCCCTTTACCTCCCTCACCATCCATTTCATATTTCCCCCTGAATCTTTATGATATTATTGATAAATAAAACCGAGAACCAAAGGGAGCTTAGCTCCTACTCAACTCGCGTATCGACCTGCAACATATAATTTTTTTTAATATTAAATAATTTTTTAAACAAAATTATAAAAACAATTACAAAATGCTATTAATAGTTATTTTACAATTTAAGCTTTTTATTTGTTTAAATTTTATTTATTTTATTAGGCATACTTTGCTAAAATATTATTCCATAATTTAAATAAAATACTAAATTAAAATTGTAAACTATACAAAATAAAACAGTTACCACTTTTTAGTATTTCATAAAGAATATTAGTAAACTGAATTAAACAAAAGTTAACATTTGTAAAAACTTTGTTTGTCTAAATTATATATATTTTTTTGTAAATGTTAACAAATTTTAAAAAAAATATTGTTTTGATATGTTTTTAGTACCAAATATAAACATGTGGTTGTAAATTTTTGACTGTAATGATGACCTTGAATTAATGTATTATTTTGAAAATTTTCTGCTGTTATACACAATGTGATTATAGTTATTTACAGTTTGTTTTATAAATAACTGAAAACCATTATAGTGAGTTATTGGTTTGTAATATTAATTTATTTATTAGGATTTATTTTTAAAATAGTTTATTCGGTTAATATATGATTGTATAAATAATTTTAGTGATTAACAGTAATTTTTTAAATTCTGGTTTTTATATTGTTTATTTAATTATGTTAAGGCATTATACATTTAATATAATGGTACAAACAATTTACAAATAATGAAAATGTTTTGTTTGTTTTGAAGAAAAAAAGGTTATGTTTAACTAGGTGATTATGAATAGTAAATGTTAAAAATTGAATAGTTAATTTGTTAATGTCTGTAAAAGTGGAGTTTACTCTAAGTTATTGCAATATTTTGCTTTATTTTTATATTTTAATTGTTTTTATTATTACTATTAGTATTATTGTTTACATTTAAAGTTTATTTGTATTTACAACTATTCGATAGGTATATGTAATATTATTCTGTATATCTATTAAAAGTAAGTAATTATTTACAGCAATTGGTGCAAGTAGAAGTTTTATAATTTATGAAATGTAGATATGTGATTTAAAAGATATAATTTAGACTATTTTATTTTTTGCTAAATTTAGTTACATACAAATAATGTTTTTATTCGGATTATACACGTTTTGTAACAAAAGCATTTATTGTAGTTAAGCGTGAATTAAATTATTGCATTTTTGTTAAATAATTTTCATATATATATATATATATATATATATATATATATTTGGTTAGTGTCGTAGTCATCTCTTCAGTATTTCTATATTTGCACGGCATATTAAACGGCCTTAGGATCATAAAAGAATGATCCAGTTTTATAGTTAATATACGACATCCTTGTGATGGCGCCATTTTTTGCAAAGATTGACGGAACCGACTACAGATGTCTTTTAACTATATATGGTTTACATATACATTAAGATACCTTTTAAGAATATTTAGTGTATGCTTGCACGCATCCGCCGAAGTGGAAGCTCAGTTAGTTCCTGTTATTATTTAGATACCTATAGGTAAAATTCAGTTTTTCAGGATTGTACATGAATTGAGAAGGCCGAACGGTTTTTGCAAATCGGTTCTATTATCTCTCAATTATTGGCGGGGGTAGGAAATAGAGGGTATGGTAAAGGGGAAAATTTATGGCAATTGAAAAAAAATTGGAAATTAAGAGAAATATAGTGAGATGGATAAAGTGTAAGTAAGAAAGATAAAACATATAAAAACAATACTTAATTACAAAACGAAGTTTTATTACAATGTGAAAGAAACCACTGTAATACATTTTACGACAATGAGCGCACGTTCCATGAGCCAAGCAGATACGCAAAAGCTTGTTCTTTTTGAGCAAAGCTGTTTAAGATCTATATGGTTTTGCTCGTTGTTTTTTATTGAACGCACTCACTTAATAGCTAGTAAAATATTTTGACTATTCCCAGATATTTGTAAGTCTTAACATTTATTGGCCATGTATCTCTAGCACAGTTAAAGAAAGACGATTAAAATGGATTGGCCATGTTTTTATGTAGATATCCCACTCATCCAACCAGAATAGCTATGGAATCCCACCCATTACCTGGATGGAAAAGAAGGCCAGGCGGTCAACTGAAAATTTGGACAGACATTGTAGCATGCGAACTCAGTCCTTTTATTTATGCTAAGCCCCCCCATCCAAATGAATTATTTAAATGGGCGTCCGTTTGTTTAACCTATGCAGCCAACAGAGATCATTGGAGGGGTTTAATCCGGGATGTAATTAACATTTAATGTCAGCACATCTCAAGTGTCGTTCTTTGAGTACACACTACAAAAGTTGACGTTTTTACAGGTTTTTGTTGGACTACTCTGAGTGATAATAACCGGTGGGGGATGTTTATCCCCGATGATGATGATGATGATGTGATTTTACGACAAAAAATAGAAAGTTTAAGATAACATCCCACATGATGCAAGTTTATTAAAGTATAATATAATATTATTTTTAATGGTGTGATTTTGTTAAGTATTCGTTAAAAGTGTAACGATTGACATCATTTAAAATTTTTTTTATTTTGTTTAGGTTGATATTGATATATATTAGCCGCTTATAATAAGTATGGATGTTTCTACCAAACCCAGACGTGCGTCTGCTAAAGCATGTCTAAAAGCTATCAATAAGTATGCACGTTCTGATAGTTCCGATGACTCTTCATTTTCCGAAGAATTAGAATCTGAAGAGTCTGATTATGAGCCAAAAGTTGTTTCAGAGAAGTCAGAAACAAGTGATTCTTTTAATAGCGAAAACGATGGTTCGATTGAATCTCTTTCAACTCCATCAAGCTGCACTAATTCATCTTCGAACGACCAGATTGAAACACGTCAGAAAATGTTGGATTTAGAAAAGTTAATGAGAAGACCGTTACACACTTTTTTGGCTGACAACAAGCAATCTTCAAATGCAAAATCAGCATTGCTTTCATTTTTTCGTATGTCACGAAAGTACAGTATTTACAATCCCGTCAGTACAACAATTAGGAAGTTTGAAGAAAGTATTAGACGGTTGAGAACTACAATGTTTGACACATTGCATCCCTTTTTGAGTTGTCCCATGTAAGACTGAATGACATTTGATGATTTTTTAAATTAATTGCAGTCAATATAGATCGCCCTTTCTTGCTCGTCAAAATGCATTATTTTATATCAAAGAAACGTTGGACAATGTTTCAACTCCGTAAGTTTTGTTGGATTGTAGTATTTATTTTCTGTTTATTTTAGTCCTATTCTGGATCATTTTCCCAATCCTGCTATTAGTCCCCAGTATAATTCCAATTTGGATGATGACTCGACATGCTTTCGTCTAAAACGTTTTGAGTTTGATTCTGGTAATTTTTGATTGATTTATCAATGCATGTTCTAATAGAGAGTAAGTTGCTTTATGTTGGTGGGCGTGTGACGTGCTTGGCCTGGTGTCCGCCACGGCTTCGTTCGTTGGTAACGTGGAAAAGATTGCACCAGGAAAATTCTTTCTTGGCCTTATCTGCTTTATCTCAACCCGACAGTTGCACTTATTATGATAGCACAGGAAACAATGAATGTGGTACAATACAAATATGGAATTGTGGTGTGCTTCGCCTAACCGAACGGTTTGTTATTTTTTAATTAAAAATATTTATTACGTGTATTTTTTACTTGAATTATTTTTCAATATGTAGGTATTTAATCTATCCAAAAGATTATATGCGTTTATTAGTTGAGGTAGTTTAATTTTAACTTTTGTTTATTTGGAAAAATGACTCCGAGTGCTTGAGTAACGCTAGAATTTTTTAAGGTATTTTAAATCATTTTTTTGACAATTTTGTATACATTGACATTGCAGTAAGAATTCATTTTTAATGAAAGAACTTTTTATATTTGCTACTTTGAATGTTTTGACGTAAAACGCGCAGCTTTTAGCAGTAGACATTTTAGCGAAGCTGAACGTGAACCCGCATTTCATTCATTCATTCATTTTGGTTGGTGACGTGGTCACCTCTTCATTATTTCCCATATTTATATGACATAGCAAACGATCGATTTCGATGGCTTGACAAGCGTAGACAAACGTGGAAGAATAACAATGTTTTTTGGCTGGTAGACGCCATCCTGATGACTTCGCCATTGTTCGCAAAGATTGACGAGACCGCCTGATTTTTTGTCAGGGTTATCTCCCTTAACCCAAGGGCTACATATGATATACGTATACCTTTAGATACCTTTTAAGTATCCTGGGTGTATGTTCGCACCCACCCGCCGTAGCGGAAGCCCAGTTAAACCGCTGTGCACTCGGACCTCTGCTGTTATTAGTCTAGATGCTTTTCAGCACCTAGTCCAGGATGCACCACGTGGAGGACTAACAGTCAGGAATATCACCATCATTGGAAATTGAGACTTTATAAACATTACTTAAATCCTCAGGTCATTAGCATCCCGCATCTATTGGATTGGTGGCGGGATTTGAATCCCGATACCCGGCACAACTTAACTATACGGCTGTGTTTGGGAAATATTATTTTTATAAGGATACGTTAAAAAGGATTTTTGTTACTATTTGGTTATTCAAAATTAATTATATTTAATTTAAATTGAGAGAAATAACATTAACGATTTTTGCATTAATTCAGATCCATTTGAGTATTTTTCCGTTTTTTAAGAGTACATGAAAACAAAGATAAACGCTGACAATTTGAACATTGTCTTTTTAACACACACGAAAATGTATTTTTACTATTGTTCTTTAGAACATAACATAGCATAAGTTGATGGCAGAGCCAAGATTTAATAGCTTTTCAAATTCATACACGAAAAGTTTGTGTCGGGTGCAAATTGAACTTGGAGTAATAAATGAAGTTTCTTGGCTAGAAGACCACTTCATTGCGACGCTCACAGGAATTGACGAGGCGATCTTTTTTAGGATTGACGCCGGTTGATTGATTCACAAGCCTAACCGGCTACATATGATAAATACTTACCTTGAGATAACTTTTAGACTTCTTGGGTCTATGCTTGCACCTACCCGCCACAGCGGAAACCCACTTCTACAGCTATGCATTCGGCCCCTGCTGTTGTTACTCTAGATGCCTGTTGGCACCAAGTCCAGAATGCACCACGTGGAGGAGAAACAGTTAGGAATATCACCATCATTGGAAATTGAAACTTTATAAACATTACTTAAATCTTCAAGACTATTAGCATCCTGACGAATATAAAACCAATTAAGATGTGCTCATATTGCCAACCAATATAAAACCATCTCTACGTAAAGTACCACTCGAATGACATGAAACCTTTCACTGGACATCCCATTTTCTAGTAATTAAACGTCCAGATACCAAAACATTATACTTAAATTGCAATATGAATGGTCATTGGGATGCTAATGACCTCGAGGATTTGAGTAATGCTTATAATGTCTCAATTTCCAATGATAGCGATATACCTGACTGATCATCTCCCATGTTGTGCATCCTAGACTGGGTGCCAACAAGCATCTAGACTAATAACAGCAGCGACCGAATGCACAGCAGTGTACATGGACCTTCGCTCCAGCTGGTGGGTGCAAATATATACTCAGGATCCGTAGAAAGGTATCTCAAAGTAATTATTTACTATATGTAACCGGATCGGCTTATAGATACTTTTTAAGCATCTTGAGTACATTCTAGCACCCATTCACTGAACGGGAATCTAGTGAAAGTCTAGTTATACCGTTGTGCACTCGGTCCACCGAATCCACACCCAGTCCAAGATGCACCATGTGGAGGAGGAACAGCTGCGAATATTACCATCAATGGAAATTGAGACTTTATATGAATTGTCCGCATCCTCATGATCATTATCATCTTTGTTCTTTTTCCAGTTTGACTTATTTAAAAATGATAATTTGTACATAACTAATCATTTGCATTTTGTAAATTGACACTCAATCACACACATACAGAGCCAGTTTGTTGAGACCCCAACTGCATTTTCTAATCGACCACGACTGGGGTCGCGTAACCGATATGACTTGGTTGCCCATTAGCCCACTGACCGGTTATACCATTTTGCAAACGCGTTTGCCAAAGGGACTTGTTCACTTGACTCCCGACCATTTGATAGATCAAATTTTGGGCCATCTAGTTGTGGCTTGTCAAAGCGGCGTCGTTCGCATTTTCGGCATTCCTGTGCGTACGTCCAACCTGGCGTTCAATCAACACGACGAACGATGTCGCAATGTGGATTTGCTTGTGGCTCACACATATGTACTCCAAAAATATGTTGCATTTGTCTGCAACACTTGAAAGTTAGTGACAAGATTGTATCCCATTTATTTTAAAATATGTGTTTACAACCTTTTTAAACAACCGATGGTAGGAGAATACCAAAGTTTCTTGGGCTAATAGACGGCATTCTTGTGACGGCACCACTGTTTGTAAGGATTGACAAATATTTTGTGTCAGGGTTATCTCCCTTAGTTCATTGCCTACATATGGTATGCAGCCAAGAAACTTTGTTATTCTTCTACATTTGTGTTACGCTTATCAAGCCATCGAAATCGATCGTTTGCTATGTCATAAATATGGAAATAATGAAGAGGTGACCACGTCACCAACCAAAATGATGATGATGAACGATATGGTATGCATGATATATCTTTTAAGATATCTTTTAAGAATCCTGAGTCTATGCTTTCAGATTACCCGCCGA